>VDFB02118528.1:0-24675 GCA_007258455.2 Sequoia sempervirens
TCTTTGCACCTCTTTATCTGCTCTGTATTTACTTCTTTTTTTGCACCCCCTATTCTCTGCATCTACTTCTTACATAGAAACATATCCCCTCTTTTATAATGCACCAGTTTGAATGAGCGAAACCCAAACAAAAAGAGAAAAACATAATCAAGGGGTTTTACATTACAGGTGCAGTAAGATAGAACATTCTCTATTTTACTTATAGAATGTACACCCAAATTAGATTCTTTGGCTTTTTTTTGGGTTCATATTATTCAACCTCAATACATTCTTTGTCTGCAACTTCACTCTCCACACTCTACTGTTGCTAACCCTTCTTTTTCTCTTCTGCACTTATGGCTAACACTTTGTCATTTTTTTCAAATATTTTAGTGGTCACCATGTGAAGGTCACTTCTTTCTTTTTCAAACAAAAAACTCCATCTATTTTGTCTAGATAAGCAAAGGGTGTGTTACTTGTGACCTTTAAAATACTTACATTTGCATCTCCTGTTCCTTTCAATTTGACTCAATGTGCAATAGATAGTGAGTGAATCTACCCAATGCCCACAACAACACCATCAAATGGATCCAACAACTCAACTTTATCCCCTTCTTGGAGTTTATCAATAAATGTCTACAAAAATTTAAAAAAAACACATTATATTGAGATATAAAACACACATTATATTGTTTTTGACAGTTGTATGTAATTTCTTATGTCTTGGAACAAATCAGTTTTTATGTGTGCTTTTATAAAACACTCTATTACAACTAAGCTCTAAGCTTTCATATGTAAGTTATATGTTCTCCCTTATTTTCATAATCTATGTATACTAGCTAATTACACTTCCCTACTATTTTAATTAGCTTCTATTAAATAGGTAATGATTACCCTTATTTACATAATAAAACAACCATTACTTACTTGAATATTACTTGAATAGTACTTACTTGCATGTGGTTTCATAGCACTCACCTCAAGTTCAACACGACTACCACTATGAATATCATGTGCATGTTCATTGAGTTCATCATCATAATCACTATCAATTTCATTACAAACATGAAGTTATACAGATTTACAAAGAGTTCTATTGACAGGGACTTTTTCTTTTTGTCCTACTTTCATATAATTTCTTTGTATCATGTGGTTAAATCATCATGCAAAAATTAATATAAGTCAAGTAAATAATGCAAAAGCTATAAATTTTTGTCTAAAAGAACATTTTAAGCATGAAGAATGACAAAACATTGGGGTAAATTAAATTACAACTTAAAGAATGCAAAAGCTATTATTTTTTGTCCAAAAGAAGAATGACAAAACATTCAGATAGATTTACTTACAACTTAAAGAATGCAAAAGCTATAAATTTTTGTCCAAAAGAAGAATAACAAAACATTGGGATAGATTAACTTACAACTTAAAGAATGCAAAAGCTATATTTTTTTTGTTGAAAAGAACATTTTAAGCATGACGAATGACAAAACATTGGTATAGATAACTGACAACTATTATATTAATTACCTTAACTTTAGGACAACTAAGACGACTGTGTTGTGCATTCTTGTCCACTTCATCACTATCAATATCGGCAACTCTGTTGACATCATGAAGGCATTTTTGTTTTACTATTGTTTTGATAAAATTGTTCTACATGTGGTTTAACCATCGTGCAAAAAATAATACAAAGCATTCAATAGTCAAGTAAAGAATGCAAGCTATAAATTTGTCCAAAAGAATATTTTTTAGATCACTCCAACAATAAAGAAACTGGGTTGGATTCTCATACACTTAGATTTCAATAATCTACATATTAAGAGGCATTTGTATATAGAATTTCCAAACAAGAAGAAATGAGATCAATAGAGCTTCTTACCTCATCTGAATCCATGGATTTATGCTCATTCCATGGAGAAACTATAGGGTTAACGAATTCAACCAACTGCAAAACTTGCTAAGTGAGACTGAATATGCAACTCATTACCTTTTAGTACCCTGGTTCATTTGAGTTGACATGATCTATAGAGGCTCCTACTTGGAATTGAATAGATGGTTGTGAAATCTTTGTTGACAAACTAAATTTTGACTTCATCCTACTCTTAGATTTACTAGCATCTAGCGCTGCCATATAATTGACAATATCTTCTACACCTACTTCTCTATTACTATTTTCCACCTAAAATGCAATTTCAATTTCAACATATAGTCAGTTCAATAAAACATTGAAATAAATAACACAATGTAAATTGAACCAAAAAACCATAAACTTACTACAAATTTTTCCATTTTGGCGTGCAACCCGCCTCAGCCAAATGTATATCTAGCCCTCACATTATCTTTTTTCTCTCTTGCCTCTATTAATCTTTGCCAAATATTCTTTGAAATGCATACTTTTTCTCAATGCCTCCCACTATTTGGGAGATATAGCGAAGTTTAACCTCTATTTTCCCTCTATGATTGTTTTTCTGCAATTGTATCTAAAATTGTTTGTCAAAATTCTCATCCTTTGCTTGTAATATTTTCTAGAGATTTTTCCACCAATAGTCTCAAAAGAATTTTCATTTTTTGTATAACATTTTCCACAGCTCGTGGATCTTTCTCTACAAAACTTGATTTGAAAATATCCAAATGGGCCCTACATCTTACACCTAACTCGGTAGACCACTTTACAGCATTTGGCCCAATAGGCTCACCATCTCTCGATACTTCAAGCAAGAATGGCTTCTTGCCTTCTAATTTTCCTCTTTTGGATTCCTCTCTATAGATTTGTACAAATCTTGACTCAATCTTTGTCTTTTGACAAAAGCATCCACATATTCTATTAAATTACTACTACCAATATTTCTGGTTGATCCACTAGTTCCATCAAAACTTCAGGTGCACTTTGAGGCACAACAGATGCAAGCAGTCTCTCTTCATGACTTTCATTAACCGGAGTTTCATGCTCCTTGGCCACATCAGCTGTGGCATGAGTAGGTAGATCAGTATCGATCTCTACAGATTTCACATCAAACACATCCTTTAATGTTGAATAAAGCATCTACAGACCTGTTGTTCCTTTGTTCTAATGTTTTTCAATAATCTTTCTTAGAATTAGTTCTAAGAGATCATCGCAACATTGCACATCACCATGTGTTATATCAGGTTGCACATCACCATGTGCTATATCAGGTGATGAGTCCAATTAATGGCTCAATTTTGATAGGGTTTATTATCTATTTGTTGTTGTTATCATATACTTTGGCACTTGGTTGTTGACATTTTCCATGATATTTCCTTAAAACCATAGACATTGGGCATAAGTTTATCCTTGTGACTTTTAATGACATTAACATGCTATGTGAAGTATCTATGTTAATTTTACATATGGATTGAATGGATGTTACTTTAAGGCAATTTTGGATATGCAATTGTTTGTCCGTGCTAATATCATTATGCAGATGTTGATGTCAATGAAGCTTGCAAAGTGGAGAAGCTCTTGAAAAGTTGGATTTTGGATTTCAGAGTTGTAGCAGCTGAGATATAGCTCATAGAACATGTTTGAGTCACTCAAGGACTCAAGCCTCCAAGATCATCTACAAAAACCAACAACAAGCTTCCACAAAAGGGAAAAACAAGAACATGAAATTGCAACAATGGATGCAAGATGTGGCCAATATGCAATACTCAAGATTGCAATAATATATTGAACTTACACAACACTCAACTGAGCTTTGGATTGATACAATGTACATATGAATTCTTGCTTATATAGGCAAGGAGTGAGATAGGATTAAACAAAATAATGATAAGTGTCGTAATCCTATCACATAAGACAACTAAACCATAACAACTTAGGACAGACGCATTAAATTTTCAATGCAAATATTAAATGCATGAGAGAATTATTAAATGCCTAGATAACTAAAAGTAAATAATGAGACATGGCCCCATTATAACTAACTTCTAGAAATGACAACTAAGAAACTTAACTCCTAAGTAAACATAATAATGTGAATAGGTCTTCACTAATAACTAGTTAGGAAATAACCCCATTCACACCAACACCCCCCCTAAATGCAACTTAGTGAGTAGATTATTATGCAAATGACACAAAGATGGGTCTTGGCTACGAGACCATGTTAGGTACCCATGTGCATATGCAAATAAAATCTCTCACAAATGGAGAAAAGCAGAAAACCCAATGGGACAAAACTTCTCCCCAAAAGAGAGAAAGAAAAAGAGACCATTTAGTGCCCCCTCAATGAAATGATTCATCACAAATCCAATCAATCTCCATCCACACAAAGGATGATAAGAGAGACCATTTAGCGCCTTCCTCCCCACTCTCCCCATAATGAGATAATTTGCTATAAAGAAGCACGGGAAGCACACTATGAAGTAATATTGGAATCCTTAATTCGACAAGCAAAGGAAAGATAATTTTGTTTGCTAGAAACCATATTAGAGTCACTCAAGGACTCAAGTTGGAATCATGATAAAGCAACAGCAGACCTGATGCCAAGGAACATTGGAACACCCATTATATCGTGCAACCCTTGAATCTATGAAGCAACAGTCGATTAAAAAATGATCAGGAACGGAAATGAAGTGCAAAGAAAATGTAAACCTAATGCATGTAAAAAAAGGAAATAGTGCATGCATTGATAAATGTTCACATTTGCCTCCTTGAATAAAAAAAGACCTTAGATCTGTGTAGAGGAAAAAATCTGAAAAAAATGACTTGTATGATGTGAAGTGCTCGAAACTATCTTTTCATTGATATCTCATTTGCCAAAAATAGACACCATGGCAAAAAGTTATGATTTTATTTTAAAAGTGTAAATTTTGCCAACTGACAGTCAGCAGACACAACCCTTTTGATTTGATTTCTGAAAAATTTATTGGATGTATGCAAAAACTAATTGATACCTAGATAATATTTTAATGCTACCAATAAAACCCAAAAAGTGTTTGAATCCAAAAACCAGAACATGCGTTTTGGTAAAAATAAAATAAACTTCACCTATAGGAAAAATAGTTGTGTTGGAATATTTGACAGTCGTTTTTTGCAAAATATGCTCACTATCTGCAAAATCTAGCATATACCCATATGCTATTTTGTGGTTTTGAACAAAACCCAGAAATCATTTTTCTCGAAAGTACACGAGGCAAAATATATGTCATTTTTATCCAACATGCACCCTGCAAAAGCTCAAGCTCAAATCACCCTCAGATCTGAGAAGGGGTTTTGCAACTCTAAAGCTTTGATACCATGTAGGAGTTGAGAATAGCTCATAGAACATGTTTGAGTCACTCAAGAACTCAAGCCTTCAGGATCATCTGCAAAAACTAACAAGCAGCTTCCACAAGAGGGAAAAGCAAGAACATGAAATTGCAACAATAGATGCAAGATGTAGCCAATATGCAATACTCAAAATTGCAATGATATACTGGACTTACACAACACTCAACTAAGCTTTGGATTGATACAATGTACATATGAAACCTTACTTATATAGACAAGGAGTGAGATAGGATTAGACAAGATCATAATAAGTGTCTTAATCCTATCACATGAGACAACTAAGTCATAACAACCTAGGACACGCATTAAATTCTCAATGCAAATATTAAATGCATGAGAGAATTATTAAATGCCTAGATAACTAAAGGTAAATAATGAGACATGGCTCCATTATAACTAACCTCTAGAAATGACAATTAAAAAACTCAACTCATAAGTAAACTTTTAATAATGTGAATAGGTCCTCACTAATAACTACATGGCTCCATTATAACTAACTTCTTGAAATGACAATTAAAAAACTTTACTCATAAGTAAACTTATAATAATGTGAATAGGTCCTCACTAATAACTAGTTAGGAAATTACCCCATTCACACCAACAGGAGTCATTTTATGAGAGCTCTTGAAAAGTTGTAGATGGGAAACTATACAATATTCCTTGCAATCAATTCATGAGTTCATGAAGTTGTAGATGGGAAACTATACAATATTCCTTGCAATCAATTCATGAGTTCATGAAGTGCTAGTTGGGTAAACTATACAACATTCCCTGCAATCTATTCATGAGTTCATGAAGGGTTGGTTGGACAAACAGTTGCAAGGGCAAGTGCATGAAGTGGAGGCCATGAGATGGGTGAAGCTTGCCTTGGGTTGTTTCACCACATTTGCCTCTGATAAACCCACCACTGAAAAAACTTTGTTGGTGATGAAAGGATTCTTAGAATTTCCCCTACCATCAACAATAGTAGGAGCCCTTCAAGATTTTGCAAGTAGATCAACACTTCGTTAGTAATAAAAAGCTAGGTTCCTTGTAAAATTTAACCAAAAAGAAACAAAACCAATCACATGCACATTCACTCTAAAGTCTTTACATCTTATACATTGTTGAGTTCATAACAGTATTATTATTGCACATCTCATTTTAAAATATTTGATGTGTGACTTCAATACAATGTACATGTGAATTTTTGTTGTGCTTGTATATATGTATTGCATTACCTTACAACCATGGATTGCTTGTAGTGTATGCCAAGTAATCACTTTGTTAACAATAGGGTACTCCCTAGAGGGTTTGTTAACCTTTTTTTATTTTATAAGATGGTATTTTTTGCCTCGTGAGAAAGCTAGAGGTCATCCTTGAATTCATGGTTCATTGATAGCATGATTGCTTCTTAAGTTTGCATGGCATTGACTATATGACTTTTTATGTGCTTCGCTTAGTTGCAATCTTGATTGAGTTTTCAATATTGTATATTCTCTCAAGTACAATGGAACGTTGATTTGATCCTTTCTCCCAGTTGACCTATCTTTCAAATTAGCTTTTAAAACATGAAAAACATGACTTCTTGAGGGTTCTAGAGATTCTAGGATTCGTAATTGAACCAAGTCACAACAAATGATCTACAATAAAGTATTTATGTGAGTTGCATACCCTTTTTATGATGTTTATGCTTCTTATTTGACTTATTTTATGTCCTTTGAAGTGATATTGGATCTATACCAATTCTTCCATTGTGTCTTGTTCCTTTAAGCTATGCCTATTGTTAATGCTTCAACAATGGACTAAATAAGTAAGAATATCTACTTAATATTGCAGAAAACATATGTCTCAAAACAAAAGAATGGAGAGGGAAAGATTGACCCCAATTTGAGTTTGAATGTTGGGAGACAAAAAGATGATTAACATAAGATACTTGGATGTTCATAGAAAAAGGGAAGTAGAAATAAGTTGTGTCCATGAAGATGGGATCTAATAGGTCATTACAAAAGGGAATATGTATTTAAACTTAAGCAGTAATAACTATGTACCACTTAGAGGAGAGGATGGAGGATTCACAATTGTGGGTTGGGAGACATCTTTCAGAAATCCAATTGCCTTATTCTCAACTCTTGTGTATGCTTCATTCTCCTTGTTCAAATGATTTTGTGAATGTTTTCAACACGCCCCCCCCAGTACTCGTATGTATCCTAGGTTGGGTCAGCTCTAGATTCGTCCAATGTATGTCTCGAGCACCCCAAGTTCCCTAAGGATCCTTCACACTCCCCCCACTCCTCCCCACTCCCCGCCCCCCCAAAACCAGTATTGATTTGGTTCAGGTCTAGGTCACAAAGGGACCCATAGGGAACCTAGGGTCCTCAGGCGAACCTAGTGGGTCCTTCAAAATTGTCCCGCATCCCCCCTCCAATATAATACCCATATGGGTTTGGTTTGGGTTTGGGTCACAAAAGGACCCACAAGGAACCAAAGGTGTGTGGGAAAGACCATAGGCAAACTTAGGTTGAACCCAATTGAACCCAAAGGGACCCAAAGTCCGCCTAAAAAAATAGAAAAAAAAAGGTTACTTTTAGAACATTTTTATAAACAAAAAAGTGCCTCCATAACTAATTTTTCCCTTATGTGATAAAACTGTGAAAATGACGTGCATCATGAAATTTTGTGTGGTTTCAAAGGCCTTAATTTGAGCTTGGTTGTGGGGGCTCTACTCCTCAACCCCACCTCGTATCAAATCAAGAGTGTTGACCCCAAATCCCAAAAGGAGCAATGTCTCTCAACCCCACTAGGGGTGTTGCCTCCAAACCCCCATGGGGGGCACAATCCCTCAACCTCGCTATGTTTGTTGCCTCCAAACCCCCACAAGGGGTGCTCTCCCTAACCCCATCGTAGTCTCCACTTTCAAACATCCACTAGTTATTAAAATCTTATCACATAAGAAACTTGATTACAAGGGGGTGGTGAGGAACTGGGATCTAACTTTCGAGTGTGTTGATTTAAACATTATTGTTGCACAACTTGTCAAAAATCTATTTAGATGAGGCAACTTATATATGTCTAATGGAAGTGCATTCTATCCCATTGTGGTTCGAATGAAATTGAGCCAAATTTTAACTTTGATGTTTTGATGAAAAGTGATATGAAGATTATTAAATACCGGGAGTAATTTTCATTGCATACTAAAATTTGACAAATCATTGAAATATGAATTTATGAGTTCTCATTTTTGCAAATTATAAGGTATTTTATATTTTGTTTATTGACAATTATGAGTATCACTATTTTATATATATATATATAAATATAAGAATTATCATATTGCCATACCCGCACCTGTACCAACAACTTAATTTTAATATAAAGACACTAACTCTAAAGTAAATAAAAGTAACTCTTAGTGAATAAAAAATTAGTTTTATGTCTAACTTTTAAGAATGTTAGTATTAATAATATTATAACATTAAAATAAAATTGTAATTAAACTAGCATAAATATCTTAAATACATCCTTCCAAAATGCTGAAAAGCTTCAGATGCGTATACATCCTAAATAACAAATTTACTATGGACACCTTGAGATAGCTATCTATTAGCCTTTTGGATAGGATGTATTTAAGATATCCATATTAGTTTTTAATAAATTGTTCCAGTCATTGTCCAAATGACTTGCACCGCACGATCACATGAAATTGGCAATTATTTACAGCAGAGATCCCGTTTTCTTTAGCGGTGGGGATACACAATTCGATTGATGTATCGTCATATCAAATTTGGTAGAGTCGAAGAATCAACAACAGCTCTAAATGTTACTCGGTTCCCCTCTATAAAAGCAGGAATTTTCGAGAGAACATAGAAATAACAACCAACACCAAAGTTTCCTTGAATAATGAAAGGAGCTGCAGCGATTGCTAACCACGCTCCCTATTCTCCAAGACCCAATAACTGACAACACATGACTTCCTTATCAGAGTACTGCAAACAAATACCTCTAATAAATCTAAAAGTTAGAAACAAAAATATTGTGAAGAAAGAGATAAGCTGCAATACCACACTCAAAAAGTAAATCAGGTGATTATAATTCCAAGATTAATTCAAATTTAACTAATAAATCATATGATACTAATAATAGAAGAAGCTACATTACTACTTACATATAGCTACAAGTACACTTAACTGGTAAATTAATGCCGGTAGAGTACTGTGAAGGCATTGTCCAGCTATATAGACGGTGATAAGACAACAATAATTCCAAGTTTTATTTTCAATACAAAAGCACCATCCCGTGCTTCAAATTCAAATGATCTTAACTACTCGGCAAAGTAGAAAGTATGAACTGAAAAAATTTGCATGACAAGAAAAACTCAAAGTTCTTCGTCTAAGAAACAAAAACATCCAACAATTCTACAGGGAATGTGGATGAGTTTTGCCATAAACCTTCACACTTCTGACTGGTCCAAATAATAAAACATAAACTTGTAAGCATTCCAGCAATTGCATAACATTGTATGCGCAACAAGACACATCAAATTTAAACATAGAAAAGAAATGAGTAAAGCAAGTTCATTAACAACATTGAATGCTGCGAAATTTGTAACAATGTGATTTTCATTGCTGCATTTCTTACATAGAAATTAAAAGCCATTGAAGATGTAAAGTATCATATACAGTAAAAATATATTATATATAAACAGATATCAGATTAAATATAGGACTAGCTTCTATGTACATCAGGCAGCTTTAGCAAAAAAGCTCACAACAATAACCATATCAGGGACAAGGGAATGCCAGCTTGCACAAGCTCCTCGAATTAACACATACCCAAACCTGGGGTTCAAGATCAGTGTTTGAGTCCACAAGGAATTGATCTCGTGAACAACCAATCAATTTCATCCAATGTGTTCAAACCCGACATTTACGTTCAAAAATCCAAACACTGGTGATTTAGAATTGGAGAAACCATTGAACTTCAGCACATGCTCAAAAACAGGTTCGTAACCAAATCCTTCTGAGAAATTGAATGCTTACTGGGTCTGTAGTTAAAAAAAAATTTTGCTTCCACAGGAAATTGAATTTGTGATCAACCAATTGATTTCATTGAATGCCTAAAAACCTAGTATCTACAACTAAAATTTTAAACCCTGTGGGTTTTCAACTGGAAATACTCTCAGGCTTCAACACATTCTCCAAAACCATGGGTGCAATGCTGCAACATTCACAGATTGAAATTTTAACATTTATGATTTAAGGTATGGTCTTATGGAAAATGTTTTACAAATATAAATACTATACAAATCTCATTCATTTCAAAATTGTATATGTGTATTTTAGATTGGCGTGTTACCATTTATCTAGCAATTGTTTTTGTTTTTAAATAAAAGTTTCCCACAAATTCACATATCTTAGTAGGTTAAACGTTAGCAAATGTAGTAAGCATCTTTATAATTATAATTTTTTATATTTAAAAGGTCATCTAAACTTTTAATATATGCATTAAAAACTCCTAGAATGCGCATAAACTTTGGCCATTATAATAAACTGTACATACATTTTACATGGATGGTAAATCAAGAAAACAGAGGATTTGCAATGAATTCTAATAAACAATATATACATTTTATATGGATGGTAAATCAAGAAAACGAAGGACTTTTTCAGAATGCATCTTACATTAAGCAGAGAACACGTTCTTATAAGGAAATAACTTTACTCACAAATCAAAATAAAATCTGAAAAAAAATAGCTATCAAAAATAGGTGCGCATATAGAAAGAGCATTTTAAACAAAACTTGAATTCTAATAACTTTGCAATGAATTCTAGTAAACAATATATACATTTTATATGGATGGTAAATCAAGAAAACGAAGGACTTTTTCAGAATGCGTCTTACATTAAGCAGAGAACACGTTCTTATTAAGGAAATAACTTTACTCACAAACCAAAATAAAATCTGAAAAAGAATAGCTATCAAAAATAGGTGCGCATATAGAAAGAGCATTTTAAACAAAACTTGAAGAATTTATCTTAAAAAATGGACAACCATTTAGATATTTTCAAACAAATAGTAACATTTTCATTAGATTCTTCAACTAATTCTGATGCAAGAATATTGAAAATAGTACTGACTGCATTTAGATATTTAATGTTCTTTTAGGCCAACATGGTCTGGAAGAACCTAACAAGGTGTTTTTACTTATCCAGAAGATTGTTTATACTGGAATTAGATAAGAAATAATTCTCCAACATTTGCTTTATTGTCTTGACTCAAAACTTCATGTGTTAGGTTGCAATCTCAAATGTTTTGTGTAATTAAACCTAATGTCATAATATAGTGGGTGGGATAAAAGTAAATAAGTTTTATCTTCTACTTCATTTAAATTACACAATTTTTAGTTCTTTGTTCCCAAGGTGTTTTTCGGGAGGGTCCATCCACCATTTTACCATGTAGATTGTTAAAAAAAATCTTAGTTTTGTAATTAAAAAAATTCAATTGAACTTTTGTAATGAAAGGGGAGATGGATGATCAGTAATCAGGGTGAATACTCCACATTTTAAGTCACTAACACATACCCTTTCCTTCATTAATCTAACTTGATTGTATTGTTGCTGTTCCTAATGCCAAAATAAGGAAAAACAGTCCCAGCTCTTGAATCTTAATGTATAGAATGAGGTATTAAAGTACAGAAATACAAGCAAAGCATGAAATAAGAATGAGAAAATCAGCAATTTGACCTTGAGAAACCCAAATTGGGAAGAAAAACTCCAAAAGAGTGAGGTGTTCCTCCTCAAGCCACTCTTGATCTCATGCCACTATATCAAGAATGGCTAAAATACTTACTTGCTCGAGTCAAGCATTATAAGGACAGCTTCTTGCCTACACCAGCAATCTGCAACACCACACAACTTTCTAATACTCTCCCTAAACCTCTTCTAAACTTCCAAAGACTCATAAGCTGCTAGCAACAAGTCTTTATATATAACCAGTTTCCTTAAACAACACTAAAGAATTGAATAAATAAAAAAAACTCTCTTGCATGTTTTATAATATGAGAATTACAACTGAGTCAAAGAAGTATGTTCAAACGTTGGAACAACCAAACAAAATCTAACGCACGTTTTTGGAGCTCTCAAACCTTACCTTTGTTGTATCTGCAACATGTTCAACTGCAGTCAAACCTGCTATACTTGTCCAGTTTCTGCCAAGGGCAGTTTTGACAATTGTTAAACTAGTTAGACATGTTCAACTGAGAACAAAGACATCAGATTTGTCTCTGTCAGGTCCAACTCCACTGTGTGTTTAGGTCCTTCAATTACTTTTCCAATCATCAACTCCTGCAAGGCATCTTGGGTGTCATTTTCTCAAGAATGGTAATTGATGGTGTGGTGGCATAAGGGGTTGGCTTTAATGAGAACATGAATCCATAAGCTAACCTGTTGACTAACTTGATTTGTCTCTCTCTGTCAGGTCCAACTCCACTGTGTGTTTAGGTCCTTCAATTACTTCTCTATGTTTTCCGATCATCAACTCCTGCAAGTCATCTTGGGCATCATTTTCTCAAGAATGGGACTTCATGGTGTGGTAGCATAAGGGGTTGGCTTGAATGAGAACCTGAGTGGATAAGCTAACCTGTTGACTAACTTGACCGATCCAATTTCACATCACACCTTCCAAATTAGAAGTTTTTGGTCCCCACTAGCTGGGAAGCCCAATCTTGGTTCTTAAACACCATTGGATTCTTCATGGCTTAGCCTCTTTAGACCTACCTGCAATTTCTGCCACAGCCCCTAGGTATGCTCTTATTTTAGGTTGATAGTAGAACTAGAAATAAATTGAACAGTTAGGAATCAGGATAATTCTAATAAGATAAGGGAAACAATCTTACCACTTGCAGTGATCTAGCCCTCTTGTGCATTTCCTAATAAGATAAGTGAAAAAAATCTTGCCACTTGCAATACTCTACCTTTCTCGTCCTGTGCACTTACAAAGGAGATTTTTTAGTTGCCTTCATAAGAAGGAAGAATAGAGTCCTCGCCATCTTCCACAAGCTTATATTTGTTCTCCACTTTATAGTAAATTGCATCTCTAAGAAACATATATGGACTGTCAAACACCACCCTGCATGCATCAAGAGGAACCACATCTAGAACAGCTTCATCAAGAAAATGCTCACTCATACCAAATTTCAACTTGCATTGTTTGGTGATGACAATTGACAATTTTACTCCTTTTCATACCCAGCCTAAGCTATATATATGGATTAGGATGTTGATATATTTCCAATCCAAGTTTATCCTTCCTCTTGGCAGACCAATTTATCTATAGAAAAAGTATCAAAGAGAGCATCTGCCTTTGTCTTCTTCACTTGAATATTGTTGTCAAAAAGTTTTACGTGCTCAACTTTCTCTTGCTTTTCTTTGCCATCCAAAAAAGCCTTTTTGTTAAGAGATGTGCAAACAAGCCTCATGTCTACATTAGAGCTGCATTCCACCTCTTGGCCTATAAAAGATTATAGCCATCTTTTTGTTCTTCTTAGGCTCATTTTTCCATGGGTGCGGCTTCCAACATATTTCATTTGTATGGCCATCCATGTCAAAATGTACACAATGTTTATTAGATGTAATGAAAGTAACAGTTCCAAGGATACTCTCTCCCTGTCCTTTACCTTTGGCCATTGAGCTATCTTGTTCATATCTTCAAAGAAAAGGATGGACTCTTTTCTTTGTCTATTTCAATAAAATGAGCATGGGGGCATGCTTCCTCTATGCCCCTGGGCTTTGAAAGCAACTGGCCTCCTTAAATGGCTATGAGGACACCTATGTATTTCATTAGGATATTATCTTCTTGCACATCCTTATCCATTTAGGTAGCCCTCCTATGATAATCACTAGCATACTCTTGCAAGTTTAGTCCTTCCTTCTTCTTGCTCATAATATTGCTTTGTAATTTTCTAACTACTTTAATTAGGTTTTGTTAGTTGTTAGAATAGGCTAATTTGCTAGGTTGCCAATTCAGGTATGAGAATATGTACGAATTTGGGGTTCAATTCAATTTGGCAAAAATCCCTAGATATAGGTAAATTAAAAATACATTTAAATATATTATATTAATTATATACATTGAATACATAATCTACATTCCATGGAGTCTTGGGATGGGGAATAATCTCAAGGACAAGGGACCAAATGACTAGATTTGGGGATAGTGACAAATATAATACATATAATAAATAATAATATTTTAATATAATTCTAAATAAATTGTGAAGTACAACACATAATATTTATAATATATTGGAAAATAACTATCCAAGTAAAAAATGGGTGCATGGCTTTGCACCCAAAAATCTCTTATCATCCTACAAAAACCCATATGGCTATGACGCAAATTTCTCTACTCATCAGCCTTATGACACAAAATTTGAGCTTAGTTTCGATGTGCAGGATATTTTTGTGTTTTGTGGCAACCCCCTCTCTCCTCGTCCCTCCTGGCCATGACCTACAACTGATAGGATTATTTCAACAACCTCTACAAAATTTCCATCAACCCCTACCAAATCATGATCTGTGGAGGATAGCAAGAGAAAACTTTTTGGTAATTACAGGGGATGTGTAGATTCATGTCTTCAGCTCAAACCTGACAAGGATGATTTGCTGACCAAGACTCATAGTAAATGCAAGATAGAAAATACACTTACAATGGATTTGGAGAAGAGGTGGCTAGGATGAACATTTGGCTACAAGTTACACTAGTATGCAAGTTCCATGATTTATGGCCTAGTCTTGTGAGATTACATGAGTGGTTCCCTTACTAAA
Source organism: Sequoia sempervirens (assembly GCA_007258455.2). NCBI lineage: Eukaryota > Viridiplantae > Streptophyta > Pinopsida > Cupressales > Cupressaceae > Sequoia > Sequoia sempervirens. Next base: position 15,074 of record VDFB02118528.1, read on the forward strand.
AAACCCTTGTCAGAGACGATCTTGCTATCTGCCTTTGCACTAAGGGATGGTTCTTGGTAGTGTGGAAATTCCCGTCTGATAGGGATATTCTAATTAAGAGCGGTCCCTGGTTTTGGGACAAGGTATATTTGGGTGTCACCTTAGTTTCCAAATTCAATCCTCTGACCACTTTCGTTCCTAATTCTCTAACTTGGATCACGCTTCCTTATCTTCCATTGCAATTTTGGTCTGAGGAATATATTTCTGCCATTGGAGATTCCTTGGGAAAGCTTATTTACGTCCCAAATCTTGAATATATGTATACACACCATACCTTTGCTAGAATTCTTGATGGGATGGATTTTATGAAAAATTTGCCAAAAGAAATACTTCTAAAAGTGGGAAAAAGGATTTGGAAACACTAGATAGATTATGAAGGTTTTGCCTTTAGGTGCAGATCTTGTTTTTCTATTGGTCATCTAGCAGCAAATTGCCATAAGTTTTCTCATTTGGCTCCTTGGAGAATGTAAGCTACTTGGTGGGTAGGGGCTAAACACCATCATCAAGTATCTGATGGTGAAGAGGATGCCAATTGGGAGGCTTCTGATGATTGTTTTAATTCTTCTAGTGATGCTCCCTTAGTTGATCCTTTTGTTCCTCCTAGGGCTCCGTCTACATACCAATGTCTCACCTCATGCCATTCGCGATGTCTCCTTTAAGGAATACTAGTGCTTCTACTACAACAAACATGGTGACATGTTCCCATCCAACATGCTTGTTACCTTCCAATTTTGATAAACCTTCTAGTTCTCCCTCAACAAATAAATCCCAAGGTCCTAAAAGTTATGAGGATTGGACCACAATCGAAAGAAAGACGAGGAAGATTCCTCAAATTAAAATTGTGTTGGGGAGGATAGGATGACCCCACATTCTCATTAAAAAAATGGTTAATAAGGGTTGCAAGGTGTAGAATTAATTGGTTCTGATTATATTGACGAGTCAGTATTGATTTATATTCATTGCTCTTAATTTGGAAATGTATTAAGGGTAGATATAAATGAAATACTTTAGATTTTTATATGGATCTAGTGTACACCATGGTTACTAGTAATCCAAGCTTTTTAACATTCCATTTTGTGGCTCCTAGGTACCTAACCTAGGTATATTAGCAAAAACAATATTTATAATATGCTAACTTTTTTAATTTTTATTTGTAAATTAACATGTTAACTTTAATAATATTATATATTTTTTAATATAATTTAATTATATATAATTGTTTATTTATTAAATAAATAATAATTAATTAATTTGAACTTAATATAAATGATTTATAATTGTTTTTTTGTTTTGGAAAGGTGTTCACTATAGTTGCAGAAATTTACAAACACTTGAGGTACAAATCCAATCTATAGCACTAAGCTTGGAGTGCAAGCATACTATCCCATATAATATTTTTGACAAGAACTAAGAGTTGAATGATAAATACAAGAAATTTGCAAAACTTCACCAATTTTTATTTCTACTGTTTCCCACGACTATGGAGCGTACAACTCTAGGTGCAGGTCATGAAGAAATAAACCCTAAATGTGACTGAACAAACTGCAAATGCAAATCACAACAAAATGAAACCCTAACAAAATTAAATTGAGCTTTGGCCGACCTGAGTTTGGAATAGTGTTTATTAACACTAAATAAATAAATAATAAAATAAATCTTATTTTTGGCCGACTTATTCATGTTGGCGCCTAGTTTGAATTTTAATTTAATTTCTTTTTATTTCTGTCTGGGCGGACTACATTTGTAGTGGCATGTTTTGCAAGTATTTAAGGAGGTTCGTTTCAGTCATTTGATCATCACGAAAAAATTGGGAATTATTTTTGTCTGGAGTTTGAGAGCGTAGCTGCTCAACTCAGTCGCTCAGGGTGCATAGCCTCACCAGAGCCCTTTTTCGTGTTTGCCACCCATCACTCTCCATTCCGCACTTCTCACAGGCACTTACTGTTGCAAGGAAATTGGAAGCGACTTAGGGGATAACCGATTAGCGTCCTAGCCGAGCCTCTGGCTCTGGCCGAGCGCTCAAGACAGGGCGATCAACCTACACACTGCTACAGAAGATTGAGCGACTGCCTGGAGACCATTCGCATTAGCAAGCAACGCGTAGGGAGAAGCACAAACGATTTCAGACACGCACACCCAGCCACTCCTAGTTATTGCCAAGCATTGTCATGCACACATACTATCGTGAGTCTCATTTCCAAAATTGATTGACTCCAGGTCTTGCTGTTGCAAACCCGTCTCAAGGCATATTCCTTGTGTAGCGATCTATGAGTTGTAATTGGTGAAATTGCATATTGTCATGTAAAAATTCTAGAAGTCAATACATATCAATCAGCTGTGTTTCCATGCTCACTGTTGCAAGTTTTGAAATTTGTGAATTGGTTTAATTTTGAAATCTGTGGATGCAATTCTGAGTTTTGTGTAAGATTGACAACGTTAACAAGAAACCGTGCCCTAGTTTCTTATAGTGGTATCAGAGCCTTAGACCCTGACAGCCTAAGGGTGTTTTATGCAAGTGAGTCAAAGGGAAAAGCGTGCTATTGAGAGGGAAAGAAGGAAGGCAGCAGTTGAGTCTTCCGGAATAGGAGGCAAAGGTAACGAGATGAGAGACAGAGATGAACAGTGGGAGAACTTCTTGAAGCAAATGGCTCAGATGCAGGAGCAAATGGCCAAACAACAAGAGCAGACATCCCAGATAATGCAATTAATGATGCAGTCCATGAATAACATGACAAACACCTTCAGATCTGCTTCAAACAATGGCCTGGAAGGCAGTCATTCCAAACATTCTGGATCTGAAACTCAAAGCAATAAAGTTACACGCCCCACACAACCTACGTTTCTTCCCAAGCATGGACCAAACAACAGAGGTGAAGAACAAAGACTAGCTGAAGGAGATGTCAATGCGAGTGTGGAAGCTTATGCACAGATTGACCCGGAGATAAGGAACCAAATTCCATTCATTCACTTCCACAATGCAAGGAATGGTTCGAAAGGAGGACAAGCAGCCTACTACCCCAACAGGGATCTGCAGCAGAGGGTGAGTAAACTGACACTCCCAACATTTGATGGTAAGGGGAAGGTGACTGCACAAGCATGGATACAGAAGTTGGATACATATTTCTCTCTCAGCCCCATGACCGAAGAAGAAGCTATCAAGTTAGCCATTCTACATTTGGAAGGTCTAGCCCATGAATGGTGGCACCATGGCATTGTGACTCAAGGGTTTGGACAAGTATCTACATATGCAGATTTCACACATAAGCTGACGGAGAGATTTGACAGGAAAGATCCTGAAGCATACTTCCAGGAATTAACAAGACTGAAGCAAACAGGCACCATGGATGATTATGTTTCAGAATTTCAAAGGCTTGTTGTGATGGTATCCGATGTTTCAAATAAGAGGATCATGTTCTTTTTCATCAAAGGCCTATCAGATTCTTTTCGTGGCTTGGTGAGGGCTTTGGAGCCAGCAACATTAGAGGAAGCTATTCAGAGGGCTTTGAGTCTTGAAGATTCCACCAAGAAGGGGAAAACCATTGTCAAGAGCACACCAGCAGGGCAGCAAAAGAAGCCTTTCCCTAGGGCTAATCCACCACCTAAGAGTTTTCCTCCAAGACCAAATGGATCGGACATGAAGAGGAACGAACTTCACAAGAAGGGCTTGTGTTACTATTGCAGAGAAAAATGGAACGATCATCACAGATGTCAAGGAAGGGGCCAAGTCTACTACATTGAGATAGTTACCGATGACGAAGCGGAAACCAAAGAAGGGAATAATGAGGAAGGACAAGAGGTTATTGTTGAAGGAGGTCCCATGGGAGGTACTCTTGCAACCCTTTCAGGAGCACTATGATACCATTCCCTCTGTGTTCGAGGATTGCTTCAAGGACAAAGAGTGACAGTACTGATTGATAGCGGAGCCACTCATAATTTCATTGATAAGAGGACAATTGCCAAGTTATGATTGGAAGCAGAAGACTTTGATGGGTTTGATGTTGCAGCCGTTGGAGGAAATGTCCTCCCTTGCACTAAACGGATTCAACAAATGGAGCTAACACTTGGGGGACACAAGATGAGGGATGATTTCTATGTTGTTGACATCGGTGACACGGACATGGTTTTAGGAGTACAGTGGCTTCATTCATTGGGAGAGCACACCACCAACTACCAAACCATGGAGCTGAAATTCAAACATGACGGTAAAGAAGTTGTCCTCAAAGGCCTCTCCAGGAACGGTCCTATGGTGGTTTCAGCAAAAAGGATGGAACGATCTTTTAGTAGAGATGAAGTAGCATGGGCAGCAGAGTGCTTGGTCACGACACTAGTCCACCGAAAGAAGAAAGAACCTTTCCCATTGACATTCAGGCTATCTTGAACAAAAAGTGCAAGGTTTTTCGTGAGATTTAACCTAGGTTGCCACTGGATAGGGGATTTCAGCATGTGGTAGAGCTTGAAGAAGGGGCCAAACCAATTATTACTACTCCATATCGTCATCCAAGAGTATACAAGGAAGAGATCGAGAAGGCCATCAAGGAGTTGTTGGATATGGGACATATTTGGCCAAGCTTGAGTCTTTTTGCCTTGTCGGTGGTGTTGGTTAGAAAGAAGGATGGGACACTCAGGATGTGCATCGATTATAGAGCTCTCAACAAGAAGACAATCAAGAACCGCTACCCTATCCCCAGGATCGATGAGTTGATAGATGAGCTACATGGAGCAGTGTACTTTTCCAAGATTGATCTAGGTTCATGTTATCATCAGATTAGAGTCAGGGATGAGGATGTGCATAAGACAGCCTTCAAGTGTCACTATGGGCATTATGAGTTCTTGGTGTTGCCATTTGGATTAACCAATGCCCCCGCTACATTCCAATCTTGCATGAATCAAGTATTCATTCTTTAGTTGAGGAAATTTATGTTGGTTTTCTTTGATGACATCTTGATCTACAGTAAGACATGGGAAGATCATTTGAGGCATATAGAGGAGGAGCTTGACATTCTTGAGAAGATGCTAAGATGTCAAAATGTGAATTTGGGATGACTGAGATTCTGTACTTGGGCCATAAGATCAACACTCAAGGGGTTAGTGTTGATGAGGAGAAGATCAAGGCTATTAAAGATTGGGCTAGACCCAAGAAATTGACACAGTTGAGAGGATTTGTGGGCCTTTGCAGCTACTAAAGAAGATTTGTGAAGGGTTTCTCCCAGCTTGTAGCACCGTTGACCAACCTGACTAAGAAAGGAGCTTTCTTTTGGAGTCCCACAGCACAACAGGCATTTGATAAACTCAATGAGGTAATGAGCTCGTGTCCTGTTTTGGCTATTCCAAATTTCTCATCTCCTTTTGTACTTGAGTGTGATGCTTCAGGGGAAGGTATTGGAGCAGTGTTGATGCAAAATAGGCATCCCATAGCATATGAGAGCAGGAAACTCACAAATGCAGAGAAGGTTTTCTCCATCTATGATAAGGAGATGTTGGCGATCATGTATGCTCTTGCTAAGTTCAAACAGTACTTGGTTTGTGGGAAATTTGTGGTGAAAACGGGTCACAACAGCTTGAAGTACTTCCTCAATCAGCAAGATTTGAATGATAGACAGCAAAAATGGGTAAGCAAACTCCAAGCCTATGATTGTGATATCGAATATGTGAAAGGCAAGAACAATGTGGTAGTCGATGCACCTTCTAGGAAGCCTTACCTTTGCGCCATGACTGATGTTTCTGCTGATTGGAGGGTTGGCATTATAGCTGAGTATGCTAAAGATTTGTTTGCTAATGACATCTTGGAAGGGAAAGTGGTGGATGACAGGTACAAGGTGGTTGAAGAGCTCATTCTCTACAAGGATCGGGTCTATCTTATGCCTCAATCCAAGGTCAAGAATAGGATTATTAAGGCTTGCCATGATACTCCTCTTGCTGGTCATCCAAGATTCTACAAGACGTACAAGCAAGTAAGGGAACGTTTTGCATGGAAGGGGCTAAAAAATGATATATTGCAGCATGTGAGAGAGTGCTTGGTGTGTCAACAAAATAAAACAGAGCATTTCCATGGATTTCATGAAATGGGAGAGCATTTCCAGCTGGTTTGTTGCAGCCTTTACCCATCCCAAATAAGAAATGGGAGAGCATTTCCATGGATTTCATCACTGGACTCTCGAGGGGGCAAGGTAAAAACTGTATTTATGTTGTGGTGGATAGGCTCACTAAATATGCTCATTTCTATGCCATTACTTCAGAATTTAAGGCTCCTCAAGTTGCAGATCTGTTTTTTAGAGAAGTTTTTATACTCCATGGGTTCCCAAGAAACATTGTGAGTGACAAGGATAGCAGGTTTATCAGCTTGTTTTGGCAAGAACTCTTTCGTTTGGCTCACACAGAGTTAACCCCCAGCACTAGCTATCACCCCCAAACGGATAGACAAATAGAGATCATGAATAAATGGATTGAAGGGTACTTGAGAAACTATGTGACAGGGCAGCAATCAGCTTGGGTGAAATGGCTACATCTTGGAGAGTTTTGCTACAACACTACACATCACGTGTCCATCAGAATGTCTCCTTTCAAAGTACTCTATGGATATGAGGCTACCTCCATGAATCTAATTCTTGCAGACAATAGAGTTCTGGGTGCTAGAGACATGGTGCAGCAGAATGTATGTTGATGTTATGACAATGTCGGTCTTATCCTTCCAGCCAATCTCCTTGTTGAAGAATAATAAATTAAATCATAGCTATGGCTATTTAATTTATATGATATCGATTTAATTGAAGAGGCACAATGATTGATTATTATATTAATGGAATGGCACGAATTAATGAAGAGGCACAAATTTCTAAAAGAGGCCGACCTCTTGAATGGACGCAATTTCATTGGAGGGGCGCATCTTTCTTGCTGGGTCAACTTGTGTCTTTGAAAGGTCACGTCTTCTCTCATCATTGTGTATATATACTTGAAGTCTCATTGTTTCATCATCGAATTCATTCACTCATATTCAGTTCGTCCTTATCTCAAGTGTGTGTTCTTCTCAAGGCAGATTGGTATCCTTGAAGGCTGAATTTTATTCAGTATATTGTATCTTTGTATTGCTGAGTTGCATCACACTTTGGTGCATGTATTAAGGCCTTCATATCGGCCTCTTGTAAAGAGATCATTATTGTGTGAAATCAATATATAAGTGATATATTGTTGCTGGGTTTTTCTCCCTCAAGAGGAGGGTTTTCCCAGGGTATCTGCTGTGTTATTGTGTCTGATTTTTGAATTAATTTCTGTGCATTAAATCTGATCATAAAACTAGCATGGTATCAAAGTGGGTTTGAAGAAGATCGTGATCAGATTTCTTATAACAGCGATACTCTTTTCTCTCCTTCTCCTTGTTGTCTATCTTTATCCATTAGTCAAGATGGTGAATGGTCTTAAGATTGAAGATAGACTCGAGGGAGCTTCAAATTTTACATCATGGAGGTTCAGAATCATGCTCACCTTGGAAGAGAATGATTTGGCTGAGTTTGTGGAGACCAAAGTTCCCGAACCAGCAGAGGAAGAAGAGAAGTTGCAATGGAGGAAGAAAGACATCAAGGCAAAGAAGATGTCGGTTGATTATGTTAAAGATCATATTCTTCCGATTGTCTCCAAGTTGAAGACGGCAAGGGACATGTTCAAAACTTTGGAGGAGATGTACGAAATCAACAATACCAGCCAGGCTCTTGCACTGAAGCAATAACTACACCATGTGAAGCTGGCGAAAGGAGAAACAATAATTGCCTATTTCATGAGGATTTCGGAATTGAGAGATCAGCTCTCTACAATTGGTCATGTGGTTGATGATAAAGACTTGACCATGCTTGCTCTCAATGGTCTTCCTTCATCATGGGAGTCCTACATTCAAGGAATCAATGCAAGACCCAAACTTCATAAGTTTGATCATTTGAGGGCCGACTGCATCCAAGAGGAATCAAGGTTAGTGGCTAGAGGCGTTGGTCAAAGTTCAACTAATGAAGATATTCATGTTCTCGCCTCTCACTCTTCAAAGAAGAAAGGAAAAGATGGGAAGAAAGGATTCTTCAAGAGGAATCGAGATAAAGGAAATGATGGTGCTCCATCATTCAAGAAGAAGAGAGACTTGTCCAAAGTCCAATGCTTTAGGTGTGACAAGTATGGTCACTTTGCTAAGCATTGTCCATCCAAGCCCAAGCAGCAGGCCACCATTGTAGATGTTGATGATGCCTCTCCTCAGAAGGACTCTTGTGAATACTTGTTCTATTCGACATTATCAAGCAATGTACCTACCGACACCAACACTTGGCTGATTGACAGTGGGGCATCTCGACACATCATTGGATTTAGGGAGCATTTATCAAGCTTGGTGGAGAGAGATTCTACTGAACAAGTCATTATTGGAGATGATGCTAGCTACTCGATGAAAGGGATTGGGACCTCTACTCTCCATTTGGATTCCGGCAATTACACTACAATTATGTGATGTCCTTTATGTTCCAGGAATCAAGCGTAATCTTATCTCCATTTCAGCCTTAGAAGATAAAGGATATCAAGTTGCCTTCTCCAAACGCAAAGTACTTGTATGGACGAATAATTCCAACTTCAAGACTGCTCAAGTAATTGGTGTTAGACATGAGAGCCTCTATAGGCTATGCACTTGTCCACTTCAGGCATTAGTTCATGATTCTTCAAGCTTGTGTGATCTTTGGCATCGAAGATTGGCTCATCTTCACTTTCGAGCTCCACCTATCATGAAGAAGATGGTTATGGGCCTCCCAAAGTTCAACCAAGAGCATGAAGGTACTTGCAAAGGCTGTGCAATGGGTAAGAATACAAAAGCTCCATTTCATAGTAGAGAAAGTAAATCTAAATGTATTCTAGATCTCATTCATTATGATTTATGTGGTCCAATGTCTGTTCCTTCTTCAAGTGGTTTCTTGTATTACATTCTTTTTATTGATACTGCTCTAGAAAGACTTGGATTTATTTTTTGAAAACTAAACAGTGTGTTAGAAAGGTTCAAGAAGTTCAAAGCTCAAGTAGAGAACCTTTCCAGGAAAAGAATCAAAGTCCTAAGATCTAATAATGGAGGAGAGTACACTTCTGGCAGCTTTCGGAATTTCTGTGTTGAAACTGGGATTAAGAGGGAGTTTTGTGTTCCCTATAATCCTCAACAAAACGGTGTTGCTGAGAGAAAGAACAGATCAATCATGGAAGCAGCAAAAGCCATGATCCATGACCTGGATCTGCAAACCTTACTATGGGCAGAAGCTTCTAGGACTGCAGTCTATGTTCAAAATAGAAGTCCTCACAAAATCTTGGAGAACATGACTCCTGAAGAAGCCTTTACTGGAAAGAAGCCAGAAGTGAGTCATTTAAGGATCTTTGGATGTCCAGTTTATGTTCATATTCCAAAGGAAAAGAGAACAAAGTTGGAGCCTTCTGGCAAGAAGGGAATATTTGTGGGCTACAGTGAAACATCAAAAGCCTACAGGATATACATTCCAGGTCAGAAGTTTATCGAGATCAGTAGGGATGTCACATTTGAGGAAGATGTTGCATTTAGG
>VDFB02118529.1:0-31494 GCA_007258455.2 Sequoia sempervirens
CATGGTGAAGGCATGAAGTTTGAAGGAGAGTTATCTCTAATTTGAAGATTGGCAGTTCAAATGTAGTAATGTAATGTCATTTTTTATTATAGTAATGAATAGAGACTTGTGATCTCTTGCATTTTTGTTTAGTGTTTCTTGTTTTAGTTGTGAGTTTCAGTTTTGAAAGGGGAGTACCTCGCATTAGTGGTATCAAAGTAGCAAGATCTTGAGTGTGTAGCAGACCGTCGAAGAGAGGTAGCTACACCCTGATTGAGCTTGTGGGTATTAGAGTAAAATGGATGGGAAAGGAGTTCGTCGTGGTAGAGGTAGAGGAGAGGAAGAGGAGATAATTTTGTAAGAGATGATGATTATAGAGCCTTCAGAAGGCAGGTTGAAACACTACAAAATGAGATAAGCAGAGGATTTGCAAGAATGAGAGACCCAAGAAGTGATGACGAAGATGAAAGCACAAAGAATGCTAGTCTAGATACTGAGCAAAGAAAGGAAATTACAACGATTGCAAATGACCCACTTCTGAAAGCTTTAACAAAAATGGGGAAGAGACCAAAAATGGATGTGCCTACGTTTAATGGAAGTTTGAATCCAAAGGAATTGGTAGATTGGCTTAATGAGATGGAAGAGTATTTCAAATTTGAAGAGATAGAAGACCCTGATAAAGTGATATTTTCCAAGACGTGACTGAAAGGACATGCCTCAATATGGTGGAGAGAGGTTCAATTAGAAAGAGGAAGAAGAGGAAAAGAGAAAATTACAAGATGGGATAAAATGGTAGAGAAAATGAAAAGGCTATTCATTCCAGTAGACTATGAGCTAGAATTGCTTAAAAAGATGCAAAGTTTGAAGCAAGGAAGCAAGACAGTATATGAGTACACAGAAGAGTTTCACAGAATACTTATTAGAACTAGACATTCTCAGGTAACCAAGGAGAAGGTTGCAAGATACCTTAATGGTTTGAGGTCAAGCATACAAGAGGAGATGACACCGGTTAGAGTTGTGACAATAGAAGATGCTTATCAAATAGCATTGAAGATAGAAGGAAGGATGAACAAGAGGTTTGAGAATAAACAAAAGGGAAAGGATAGAGCTTATGTGCAACAAAAAGAGGGTGAATAGCATATTAGAGACATTAAGGACAACAAGGATGAAAGATGTGAAAGCTCAAGCAAGTCCAGTGATCAAAATTTTAGAGGAAGAGGAAGATTGAGTAGAGGATTTGAAAGAGAAAATTACAAAATAACTTGTTTTAGATGTGGGGAAGAGGGTCACAAAGCATATGACTGTCCTCATCAAGAGGAAAGACCAAGAAGAAGGATTGAAAATTAGAATAAACTAGAAAATGTCAATAGAGAAGATGCAGGATCATCACACTCGGAAGAAGTGAAAGATGGTGAAACTTTGATGGCGAGGAAAACCCTCTTGAATGAAGATGACAAATCAATTTGAAGGAGATGTTTGTTTAGGACAAGATGCAAGTGTTGAGGAAAGGCATGTAATGTCATTATTGATAGTGGAAGCACAAACAATCTTGGGTCTGATGAAATGGTAAGAAAATTGCAGCTAGGAAGGAAGAAGCACCCAAATCCATATCGGATAGCATGGGTACAAGATGACAAGAAGCTCTTGATCAGCAAACGATGGGAGGCTATTATGATGAAGTTTTATCTAATATTCTCTCAATGAATGCTTGTCACATTCTTCTAGGAAGACCTTGGCAATTTGATAGGAAGACAGTGCACGATGGTTATGCCAACACATACACATTGATGAAGGATGGGGTGAAACACAAATTGAATCCATTGAAAGAAGAAATGGGTAAGGTTTGCAGCAATGCAAAGTCGTTTGGTTGATGAAATCAAAATTTTAGATGGTTTGAAGCATGAATATGTTGGATTTGTTAACAATAACTATGATGACGTTGAGAAAGATGATTTGTTAATGCGGTTGGGAGCAATTGAAAGAGAGTGGAATGAGAAAATTTCAACTAATGCAAAGGTTGCAGCCAAAGGTAATGAGGTAATTTCTGATTTTTATGCTTTTATGATGAGAATTAGGATGTAGTTGCAGCAATAGATGTGTTGGAGATAGGTGAGAGCGATGAGCAAGATGTGAATTTGAAGTTGGAGTTTACTGATGATTCCTTGATAGAAAAACTTGATTACTTGTTGTAGAAGGTGGATGATGAGTCACAAGATTATTATTCTAACATTGTTTTGGGTGTAGAAAATCAGTTTGCAGTAGTAGAGTTTCTTTCTAAAGGTGCCAACAGAGTGACAAGTTACATCGAAGACAAGACAAAAGAAGGAGGTATAGCATCAAGAATACATGAGACATGTTGTGTTGAAGAAGACAGTATGAATACCATTGATTTGTTTCATTTTGGTAAAGCATATTGGTGGGAGGTAGAGTTTGATAATTTGTGTTTCATGGGGATGAGAAAAGGAGGAAAGATGAAAGGGAATACTAATGTGAAGGTGCAGGATGAGAGGAACAAATAATTTTGAGTGAACAAGGAGCAGAGATGGATCCAAGATAGACACAGCATATACAAATTTTTATGAGTTTCACTCATGAAACATTTCTTTTCTACCGTGGGTGTCTGATGCAGGAGCATTCAAGGTGTAAGGGAAATCTTGCATCAACCAAAAAAAAAAGTTTGTTTCTTTTCAATAAGGGCTAGTTGGCTAAAGTTTGTTGAGCATGAGAATGGATTTTATGTCTAATGTTTTGAAGATGTGTAGAAGTTCGGGCTTCGAGCCTTGGGCTTACCACTTATTACTTTCCAAAGAAGGAGTTAGTCATTTTTTGCTTAAGTATGATCGGGTTTCGGACTTTGGGCTTGTTTCTTACTCATTGTTGAAGAGATCAGATATCAGGCCTTGGCGTTAAGACTTACACCTTGACTTAACTGCTAAAGATGTATGATGTATGGAGGAACTACGAACCTCGACACTCGAAAGGATGGAAGTTGGTAAGGATGGTTTCGGTCTTCGCAAGATGGAGGTTGGGCTTACACCTTACTCAGAAGATGGTAGGAGACATGAAGGAGGAGAGAACTCCAACATCAGATGTTCGATAAACTGAATCATTAGAGTGACATGGGGATTTCAAAGAGACCTTGTTTCGTGTCTCTCCGACATAGTGATAGCAGAGGCAATAACGATGAATAGTTGTGAAGGCTTCACATCAAAGGGAGATACATATATCGATAGGATGTCATTAGGAGTTCCTTCGACATTCCGAAAAAGCTTTACCGAGGAGACTTTTGGTTATCAGAGGGAGTTGGTATGAAGTCACTTCGATGCTATGAAATACTGGTGATGACTTTTGCGAGACCCGATAGGGAGGTGGCAGTGACATGTGTCTAGACAGATGGAAAATGGCAATTGGTCGACAGGTCAATTCGTATAGTTTTTGCGAATTACACAATGATGACCTAGACGACAAGAGGTATCAAAGGGAGAGGTCAATATCGGGAGACTCGAAAGTAACTCAGCCTAACATGTTGTGTCATTGACGATTCAAAGTAAGGAGGGATCGTTAGTGTGCATAGACGATGGTGCAGACGATGAGCGACAGTTACAAAAATGTTAATGCTATAGGGAGGTGGATGGCGGCGCTTAGGCAAGCATGGGTGACCAACTTTAATGTAGATTCCGTCGACGGGAAGAAAAGAGAAAAAAACATGGAATGAGGGGAGAAAACCCTAGGTCGTGTTGCTGAAAAAAAAAAATAGGGGGAAGGATAGAAAGGAGGAAGGATCGAGCTGATTTCTCATGGTGAAGGCATGAAGTTTGAAGAAGAGTTAACTCTGATTTGAATATTGGTAGTCTATGAAGTCAAGAAGGCCCATATGAGGGTGAATGTAGTAATTTAATGTCATTTTTTACTACAAGAATGAACAAATACTTGTTCTCTTTTGCATTCTTGTTTAGTGTTTCTTGTTGTAGTTGTGAGTTTGAGTTTGGAAAGGGGAGTACCTTGCATCACAGACAATCTTGCATCAATATATATTCTTTGCATGTTTAGTTTTCTTCATTTTTGGTGTAGGTCTAAGCTTCAAGAGCATATTGTGAAGTGTTGTAAGTATATAAATATTTTTTGTAAGGATTTTATTTCCATTTCATACATCAAGGGCAAATAAGGTGTTTAATGTGATTTGCTAAATTATTATATTGCACAATTTCAAGGTTTTAATAGTTGAAATGGTCCATTTACCATGGCCGAAGGGGATTTCGAAGGAAAAATAAGTAAAATTAATTAATTTTCTCAATTTGGATGGCTAGGGATGTGTGCATAAGACAAGTAACTCTTGGTATTTCATTCTTATCTTATCCTTTCAATTTTGGTTCCTAGAATGGAGAGAAAAATTAGTGATTTTTGGAAAACAAATTAATAATTCTTCAATTTTCAATTTGGAGTGAATGAGGATGACTTGGTTATTGATTTTATTCATTTTTCAAAGGCATATATAGCAAGAAAATGTTGGATATGGTACAATAACTTTTAATGTCACTTTTGGAAGCAACAAACTATGTTTTATTTCATTTTTTGCAAAAATTTAAAGGGTCAATGAAAGAGCAGATTTGGAAACCGCTTTTTGGTGTTTCACATAGTTGAACCTTTTATAAATACAACCTCTAATGGTGTCAAGAAGTAGCAATCAACAACAACAAGTTTGAGGAAATAATTTGTATGTTGCTCTAGAGTATTGCATGAAGGAAAGTGTAGAAAACTAACTTTCCAAGAGGAGAGGAATAAAAGAAGAAAAGAAGAAAGTTACATGTGTGTTTTTTGTGTTCAAGGCAACCATGAGAGCTATAGGATAAAGGGAAAAAACAGATTTACGAAGAAGATTGAAACCAAGAAAGTTTAAGGCAAGAGACTATGAAGATTCAAAGGCATGAAGTACCTGAAAACCCTTGAAAAAAAATTGAATTTTATTTCTTGTTAAAATCTTCATTATATGTAATTGTTCTTGAGGAATTTTGTTGAATAGATGTACATATGAAAGTAATATTTAGATGTTGTTGCAAAATATATGTTGTCTTTGATATGTGTGCAAGAATGTGGATTGGATGAGATGTGTAGTTTGATAAGACCCCCTAATATTGTCTGCATCATTAGAGAAAATAACACCTCACATATAAATACCATTAGTATATCAATTAATCCACAACAATCAACAAATTGAAATTAAGACAAATAGTTAGGACAAGAACAATAAATGCATAATTGAATTTATGGAATTTTAAGAAAATTAAATGTGATAGCTTAAAATTTGGATGGAGTATATTGTTGAGGATGTTGGGAATTGAATTGCCAATGTGCAAAAAGGTCTTATTAAACAAATATATCAAAATTTGTAAATTGTATGTACTTCATTTCGGTTTAGATTCCATGCCTACAAAAGTGAATCTAGAGCACGAAAAATAATCCTAGCCTATGGAAATGTGAAATAACTCATATTGAAGTATTTATATTTTTTGACAAATCTCATAAACAATCATGCATACTCTGATATCACTATAAGAACCCTACCCTATTTTTGCACTTATTTTTTCTTATTTGTGGTTGTAAACATTTCATCAAACACTTGGAATGCACACTCTATTATAGTTTTTTAGTTGTTTGTAATGTGGTTGAATTATTTTTATGACTATATTACCAAGCATTCATTTTTATACCCAAATTCTCATGAAATTGAGACATTAAAACTAACAGTTAGCCAATTTCCCTTATCAATGAAATACAAAGATAAATATATATATATTTGAGTATAACTAACAACAACAAGGTCAGTACATAAACAAAATATTAATATATTACTAACCTTTTATGTGACCCACAACTAAATAGAGATTAAACAAACATCGAAGAGTTGATGCACAAAATTTTTGATGGTTGTAGAATGTTTTTGACAACAACAAATAACTTATACAATTCATAACCCCCGACTCTTCCCAAAGTGGTGTCCAACATTATGAAGAATTCTAACTTATTGCAACAACAAACTTCCCAAACTCAACAGTAGGCCCAATGATATTCCCACACCCAACATCAAATATGATGCATATACTTTGTGAACTTCTCAATATTGGTGCTCCTTTCTTGCTTGCAAATATCTTCAATAATTTGTCTTGCCTGCAAAACTTTACAAATTGATTTTCAAGTGTACCTACAATTTCTTTCCATAAATCACAACAATGAAGCACCAACATGGACTCTAGATGAATCTATTAGCAATCAACCAAGGAAGATCTTTCACCATCATGGATGATATTTTTCAAGAGGGTTTTCATCCTTAGGAAGTATTGAGATGAATTGAGTTCAATCCCCAAACCACAAGGGTTTCAACAGAGAAAATGTAATAATCTACATAATCCAAATGAGCTCACAAAACCTCCTTATATACTTTTTCCCACCAAACTTTTTGGAAAATACAATATCAAATTCACTTTTTAATTAAAAGCTCATTTTTGCTCCAAAAGACTTTTTTTATCAAAATAATAACAATATTTGACAATCAAAGTCCCAATATTATGCATCCATGATTTAAAAAAAATCATCCTCTTTCTAACAAGCTACTATACTAAGGTGCCCATTAAATTATTTTTAATTATTTTTAATAAAATTAAGCAATCTTAGGTAAAATAATTAAATTAAAGCTAATAATAGACTCAAGTTGCAGAAATTGGTGAAAAACATTGGAATTGAAATCTGACTGCACTAGAATGATACTGATGATGAATAATGAAAATTGGGCTCAATTGGATGACTCACAATAAATAGACGCTCTCTCCAAAAATCCTTTAGAACCCACCAAAAGTCAGAATTCACTTTGAAAAGTGGCCAAAGTGTCCCTTAGACTATTTGAACTCATCACCAACATCAAACATCCCTTTTCGCACAATTGACGGTAATCAAGAAAGCTGAAGCTAACTCCAATGTTAAGTAACCAAAAATGGAGACATTAGAAAATGAAATAGCAGAGAATTGAAGATTCTAAAAAAATGTGACCTGTTGTGTGTATCTATAGTGAGGTGGAGGCAAGAGGCACCATTTGAAAATTTTGTGGACAAGAATTTATTCTCCTTTGGTCAAACCCCCAAGAGAACCAATTTAATAACAATGAACAAATATCAAAAATTAACAATGTAATTAGGAAGTAGGACGTTCTAAGATTCTCATTCAAAATAAATATTGTATGTCTTTAAATACAACATCGCACGCAAATTCACACAAACATGTGATAGATCAGCTCACAATCGTTAGTAGGGAAAAGTCATCATAGTTTAATAAAAATTTCAAGATATAAAATTTTTGGTTGAGACCTCCATTCTCTGAACTGACCCAGAGTAGAGAATAGACAGAAATTCCTTAAAATGAGTGATAATGGAGACAAGCTAAAATAAAGTTATGAACCAAATTTAAAAATAGTCTGATTGAAGTGGACCCAAAACATTAAGGAAAAAGGAATGATTATGTGGTTTCCACCATTATAGGCATTCGCGCCTAATTGCTTAGCTACCAGGGAACACTCATTTGCAGAAATATCATGAGCATAATACAGAAGAATATTAGAAAACACTACCTTAACTGCAAGCTGGTTGTGTATATTACCGAGCTTGGTCGAGGTAGGCGCTGTAACACCCGCGCTATTGCTCTAACATTCGACTTACCATTTGTAAGATGGTATTGTTGTCAACTAAGAGAAAACTATCAACCCAACTGTTCATAACTAAAAGTAACTAATACTCTACCGAAGTTAACAGAACAATAATACTGAGCAATACAACTAAGGCCGCCATTAATTCTCCTGATAAGGGACCCGCGCTAAAAACAAAACAACTGTTAGGACAAATGTGAGCAGAGCAAGATTCCTTGGTGTAGATTGATACGACATTAACAAATGTAAGCAGAGCGGTATATTTGATGACTTGGTAAATAATGTATACGAGATTCTCGAAGTCCATTCAATTGAAATATAGGGTTTTTGAAAAAACTGTGTATTTTGATTTTATCAGGTTCAAGTTTCAGATCGCCCTCCATAATTCATCCTTAAGGTGAGAGAATTCTATAATCTGTTTTATATTGAGCTAACTCTACAATCTTTCTATCATTTTCTCTTATCACCTAATGATAGGAGAATGAATCGTAACTTGACATGTTAATGAAATCAAAATACATACAATTTTTTTTTTCAGAAACTATGGATTGGGTAAATAATAAAATCTTACAGTTATATTTTGTGGCCGGACCCCAAATTGGGCATGAAGCACCAATAATCATATATATAGACTATTAACTACTTTCTGATAAATTTGAATAATGTTTTTTAAAAACATTTGTTAACTTTTCCTATTATGATACGAATTTTGAAGTACTTCTATTTACTTGAAACATAAAAATTTGAACTTGAAAGATATCAAACAATTCATAATTCTAATTCCTAATGCTGTGTAATGATATTTATTCCTGTTGATTGAAGATAGCTACGATCAGATATTTGTATTCGATCCTGCTGTTCTCAATATCTATTAATATCAAATAAGTCAGTTTCAGATCTGATAAATTTGAACGATCTTCTTGCAAATATTAAACGGAACTAAGTTTAGATGATTACGCATTTCATCTAAGTGAATGTATGTTACGTTTTTGGTTAACATTAGTTAAGGGAGCCCTGCGCTTGAAGGGACACGTCCCATGAGTGGACGTGTCTCCACTTATGAGACGTGTCTCATCTGAGGAGTGTCTCCCTCTTACTTATGTGAGGTCCGTTCTCCTTTGCAGATATCGAAATTTATTAATATTCTGCATTCGTCTTCTCTGTTATCTCAGAATTTTGTTCATCCTTAGTTTTTTTAGTCTGAGATCTTAGGGAAATTTGATATAACATTAACATGGTATCAGAGCCAAGTTGGAAAAATCCTGATCAAATCTAGATTTCAGACTATTAGAAAAATTCGAATTCACATCACATTTTTCATAATGTCAAGTGTAATCAGATTCGAAGATCGTCTTGAGGGAGCATGCAACTTTACCTCATGGAAATTCAGAATCATGATGATTCTCAAAGAACATAAGTTAGACTCATTTGTGAAAGAAATCAAGAGGGAACCTGAGGATGATTCTGAGAAATCTCAATGGACTGAGAATAATGAAAAGGCCATGAAAATCTTAGTAGATGCAGTTAGGGATCACATAGTACCTATTCTAGCAAAACATGAAACTGCATATCTAATGTTTAAATCCCTTGAGAACACCTATGAGATAAACAACACCAGTAGGACCCTTGCATTGAAGAGGCAAATCAACAATATCCAAATAAACAAAGGAGAAACTATTAATGCATACTTCATGAGGATCATTGAACTAAGGGATCGATTATCTACAATTGGATATCAGATTGATAGCAAAGAATTAGCATTAATTGCACTAGGAGGCCTACCAAACTCTTGGGAGTCATTTGTTCAAGGGATAAGTGCGAGATCTAAACTCCCCAAATTTGATAGGTTAAGATCTGACTGTTTACAAGAAGAAACTAGACTCTTGTCAAAGGAAAATAAGCAGAAACCTATAGATGAGGATATTCAAGTTTTAAACACAAATTCTCTTAAGAAAAGTAAGAAGAAAAACTCCAAGAAAAGAAAGGACATCTCCCAAGTTCAATGTTTTAGGTGTGATAAATATGGACACTATGCAATGAAGTGCCCTGACAGATTAAAACAACAAGCATCATATGCTAAAACAGAAAAGTCAACTTCTGATTATGATTCTGAGAAACTTGTATTTTAATCTGCCAAGTATCAAGTCATGTATCTATCAATATCAACAACTGGGTGATTGATAGTGGTTCTTCAAGGCACATCACAGGGTTTAGAGAACACTTAGACACTATGACTGAAGAGTTTGATGAAAAAGTAACAATTGGGGATGATTCAGCACATCCGATAAAAGGGGTTGGAACTTGCTCCATCACATTGAAATTTGGTCTCTCCCTTCAACTCATTGGAGTTTTATTCGTACCTGGAATAAAGAGGAATCTAATATCCATCTCAGCTCTTGAAGACAATGGATATAGGGTTACCTTTATGGATGGGAAAGTTCTGGCATGGCCTAAGAACTCAACTTTGAAGAAAGCTCTAACCTTAGGTGTAAGACAAGGAATTTTTGAATGCTGAGATTAAGAGGGAGTTTTCATGATAGATCTAAGCACATTGAGATCCCCTACCATTACATGGTAAAACGAAATGTGATCAAGTTGGAGTATATTAGTACAAATGATCAAACCGCAGACATTCTCACCTAACCTCTCTCTCTCGAATCAAGGTTGAACACTTCAGGAAGAAGCTTGGTATGATTGAAATGTAAGTTGATTTTATGTATAAAATTCAAATTGTTTAGAAGTTGTACTAATATATTTAAGATGTTTTATGTGTAAACTCTTTTGTCATGTGTGTGACTCCATGACTTTATGGGCTCTCTCTCTTTCCCTGTGTACATTATTGAAAGGTGACGATCTTTCTAATAATAAACACTTGTATGTGACATTGTAAGGTGACGACTTTACAATGTTAATTTGAACTATCATGATAGATATCATGTGACTTGATATCTGTGGACATGTCATGATGGTATCTCTTGGACACCTTGATGGATGTCATGGGACTTGATGTCTTTTGAAGATCATTGTGATTCCTAAGAGATAATCATGGTGGATAATTATATCCGTGGATATGCCATGAATTATTATGGTAGACATCGTGTGACTCGATGTCAGTGCACATACCATAATGAAGATGTGATTATGAAGAATGTCATGTGACTTGACAATCTTGAGAAATCATATCATATCTTCGATATCACGTGTGTAGGTGATATCTCTACTTATTTGATTTGTAATATCTTCCCTAGCTAAGAGGGAGTGTTGATTGAAGATAGCTACGATCAGATATTTGTATTCGATCCTGCTGTTCTCAATATCTATTAATATCAAATAAGTCAGTTTCAGATCTGATAAATTTGATCGATCTTCTTGCAAATATTAAACGGAACTAAGTTTAGATGATTACGCATTTCATCTAAGTGAATGTATGTTACGTTTTTTGGTTAACATTAGTTAAGGGAGCCCCGCGCTTGAAGGGACACGTCCCATGAGTGGACGTGTCTCCACTTATGAGACGTGTCTCATCTGAGGAGTGTCTCCCTCTTACTTATGTGAGGTCCGTTCTCCTTTGCAGATATCGAAATTTATTAATATTCTGCATTCGTCTTCTCTGTTATCTCAGAATTTTGTTCATCCTTAGTTTTTTAGTCTGAGATCTTAGGGAAATTTGATATAACATTAACAGTTCCTAACACTGTGATATTTGCTCGATGCACATACTTTTAACCTTCAAACAGAAACATTTTACAACATTTTGTGTCAACGCCTTCATAAAGCAGTTGAATCTGCATGAAGTTGCATATCCATAAAAAGCCTCAGGATGAAATCTCTGCAGACAAATGAGAAAACTCCAGAACCCCTGAAACTTACATGAACAATGTCAAATCATGATGATAACGAATCATTATTACATGTGCCTGAGATTCTGAGCCGTGAAGGGCATTATAAATAAAGGACATCAAAGTACAACAGTCCTTTATGATCATACCACGAACAAGTTGACTAGTGCAGGAAGCGCCCAACCGAGAAAAAAATTGATCCAAGAAAAAATGAGCTTTCCACTTCTAAATGCTCCTTCAAGGTCTTGATGGAATAGGTGATGTTGGTGGTTTAAAGTCCGGATACTGTGAAAAAAACGAAGGATGGCAAATCATTAAGTACTACTTAGAAACCAAGCAAGCTTAAGGAACACAAATTGAAAAGTTGAATAAAAAATAAGGTGAAGAAAATAGAAAGAAACATGGTACATGAGGAAATGGTGACAAAGGTCGCGGCTTTGGAGTAGAATCAGAAGGAATACTTGAAGGTGTTGCTAGGCTTTCAACAGGTGCAGGCTGAGGTGCTGAATTTCCTCCCACCTCCAGGCTAGACGAAGCTGTCACCAGTGTGGAATCAGGAACAGCTGTCACCGGTGTGGAATCAAGGACAGCTGTCACTGTTGTAGATTCAAGCACTGCTGCACCATTATCTGTGGCCCCATTTGTAATTTTTGGAAGGAAAGCCTTTCCTATCTCCTGCACTCAAAAAATGATGGCACAAATGGTCTTAATAGCCTATTAGCAATTAGCATATACAAGCATCATGTAAAATCAAAGACATCAAAACTATGTTATACAAAGTAGACATATAAGACCGTAAAAAAGATGAATATAGGTAGAATTTTCATCAAGTAGGCATGTAGTATACATATTTGAGTTTCTAATTCAAGCATAGCAATGAAAACTGAAGTAATTATTGGGAAATTTCAAAATGGTAGAGAAGCAAATTGAAGAATTATAAACAAACAAAGAAGCTTAACGATATCATGTTTGATAATGTTCCAAGCATTAAAGCCTTTGAGGCCTTATATTACTAATATTGTTTTCTTCAGAATTTTATTTTTGGGATTTGATTCATATGCGTTTTTAGTAATCTCAAGATGATCTCCATGAATAGGCATTATAGAACACTAAGAGTTGTCATTACATGGATGAGATCATTTTACACTACAAGCAGTCTTTACATGGATGGGATTAATAATTACAAGGAACCCAATTAGCACACAAGCACCTATAAGTATTTGTTAGTGAGGGGAGGAAAAGCAATTATAATCCATTACTTTGGACATTACACAAGATATCAAGGAAACCTTGAATGGAAGAGATCAAAAGGTTGTAGCAATTACTTTTCACTCCTCCAAATATTAATTACACAAGATATCAACGTCCCCATCTTACTATACTCCATATCTCATAAGATTTAACTCCTCCAAATATTTTCATTAAACCTCCCTTTGACCTCGATATTATGGTCTAGCGATAGCTTAAATCATGCCCATTCGGAATTATTTCGCCGCATAAGGAATGTCAGACTTCTAGGTTGAGCGAGTAGTAAAGACAAATTGTGCCGCATAAGGATTTTTGAACTTCTTGGTTGGGCGAGCAGTAAAAGACAAAACGACTAGATTCCACTAATTTTCACACCACCGTTCGTGAATTAAAAACTCAATTGCCATGGTATTCCCTGCACTTAACAACAATATTGTGGCCAACTTTGGACTCTATTATGCCCAGCCATTGGTCAATGCTTAATACAAGTCCTTTCAAATAATTTCTAAATTTCCCAATAACAAGTGGGTTGACGCCCAACAACGTTAAAATTTACATAGTGAGAAAATTTATCATGAGCAATTACAATGCATTCTCCATCATTAATTCTTCTTTCAAACACCCTAGTTCACAAACTTACCTATAACAAATTTTTCTGAATAGTAATACGCAACAAATCGCAAGCTCTTTGAACCTTGCTACCTGCTAATTAAACCGCTAAGCACCAATACCGATTCTGATTTAATCGATCATCCATCAACCAGGGTGGATATCTCACCACCATAGCCAATATTCTGCTTGAGGGTTTTCGTCCTCAAAAAGTTCCTAAAGTATTTATGTGCACAATTCTCTAAAAAATTCTCGTATCCCCAAAATGAACTCAATATTACTATTTAATTCTTTCCCAAACTCGCACACCTTTTGACAATAAAATAATATTTAATCCATTTCTTATGTTTCCCATTAATTTTTCCCAAATGAGCATTAAATAAACCCCTTTTAAAAATTGCTCCTATTTAGCCATTTTAATTGACAAATAAGTCACTTTAAATATTTTAATAAATACTTAAGTGAACTTATTATTTTATAATAACTTAGGCATTTATTTCATTTCTTCCACTTGACATTCAGAAACACCTTGAGAATACCACCCTATTAGCAAGAAAACTGGGGAAACACACTTTCTAAGCATTGTTTATACCCTAAACTCAGTCATATAAAGGTAAACACCAATTGATTCAGACAAAGGACAAACTAATTGATATATCTATATATCATCAAATAGATAGAATTCTGGTAATCATTGTATTAATCATATCAAAAGAGTACATTATATGTCTTCCCCTATACTCTACTTACCTCTTTCCTTTCTTACATATAATCCTCATACATACAATGTTATACACAATTCTTACATGTATTCCTCTATTCTCTCTTCACTATTCTCCCTTATCTTCTCTTCTACTATTGAATTCATATCTTTCCCTATACATATATCTACGAGATGGGACATGACCCATCTATTCTACCCCTAATCTAGATGGTATTTTTTCAATCTAAGGGTCCGCAAGCTCTTTGTGGCAAGATGCAATAGGATTTGCCCAACAGTGTTTGTACTGTTACTCTTTTCGGTTAACATCATCCCCCCTTCCAAAATTTTGACTTGTCCTCAAGTCAACACTAATTTGTCAGAAGGATATCCTTGTAGATCTCTTTTAGTTTGGCCAATGTGTTATCCCATTGGGTTTTTTCCAAACGTAGTTGTTGAGTTTGTACTTGGATCTGCAGTAGTAGCTTCTCTGCCTCTGAGAGTGTTTGAGGAATTTGTATCTTTTGGGTTAATTGTTGTGCTTCCTAGAAGACTCCTGTAATATGGGCTAGCCTTAAATTGACTACCTCTTTGAGTTGGCAGAATCTGTTTTGGGTCATGTTTCTTTGATCTTAAAGCTATTGGAATTGTACATGTAGTGCTTCTATTTGTACCCTAGATTGCCCATCTCTATCTTGTAAGGCATCTAGGCTACGGCTCTTTGCAGATTCTGTACTTCCAACCGATCCATTTGAGCCTTGGTTCTAGTTATCACCATTGGCCATTATAGACAAAACTGGTACAAGGCATTGAGATCCCCTTCGGTGTTCTTCAGGGTGTTGATCTATGATCCTAGCACACTTCTTTCATTCCTCATTTGTCTTTTTCTTTTGATACTCTGCCTGAAGTTGTTGCCTTAGTGTTTTCTTTTGTAATTGGGTGTCCTTGATCATCCCATCCATCAAAATTCTTAGTTGTGCCACCAATGGTTGAGATGAGTCCCCTTGGATTCAAGGGAACTTGTCTTGTATATCCTTTACTAACTCCTCTAATTGATTTGAGCTCTCCACATGGCTCTTCAATATTTCTTCTCTTGTTGTTTGATGCAACATATCCCCTAACTAGAATTTGTGCAGGGGTGAAATGCTCCCAATATCCACTTGTGATCCTATAAGTGGAAGTTGGAGTAGGTGTGAAGATGGCACTAGTTGGATCTACTTCTGTTTGGCCAAAAAGTCCTTGATGGACTACATAGATGATGTTGCGGAGGAAGAGGGTGTCTCAGACTACAAAGGGAGAGAAGACTATTCTTGCTCTAAGGTAGTAGCTTTATATTTTGTTTCTTTCTTGTGCAACTTTTGATAGGATTTTTCAATAGCCTCTTTTATCTCCTTTTGAACTACTTGAGTTACTTTCAGTTTCTCTACCATTAATTTGTCTAGCATCTACTTTGACCAAAGCCCTTTGGTTTGAGTTTCTACTATCTTTTTCTTTAGCGGTGGTGTAACTGCAGCAGCCAATTCTCCAATGGCTAAATCTCTTAACCGCTCCTCTTCTTTGGCTACTTTCTCCCTTCTCTTTAATGCAGTAGTCAAGGGGTCTAAAAAGCAGTCAATCAGATCCTCTAGTGTTGTGTTGGAGGCTATCATATATCTTATTATCACTCTTTCTGTGATCAATTGATTAGTACCACCATGTTTGGATACTTATGGAATGTCATATCCATCACCTCTTTGCAAAACAACCCACTGTATAGCTGATCCTCATCTACAAATGGGGAAACCTCTAGGATAGTTGTAGTTTTCAAGAGAGAGGTATCTTTCGATATTGCCTACTCCTCTTCTTCTATGTGCACTATTTGTGGAGACACTTCTCTATGTGCCTTCTCCTTCCTCCACTTAGGATTTTTCTCTGCACTCATTTGTACGAAAGCCTTTGTAGCTTCTTCTTCTAATGGTTCTTCTTCTTGTTTTGGTACTACTCATTTCTCATGTAGCTTTTCCTTCTTCTTGTTGAAGTGCTCTTCAGCCTTCTTTGCTAGGTTACCCATGTATTCCCGACATGTGGTGAATTTCTCAACTTGCAGATCTTATGGGAGGCTAAGGAGTGTAGAGGTATATGAATAGATCACTGTATCTATTACCTCATATGGGAGCTGGGGTATCCATGATGTTCTCGGCTCAATTGCTTCCATAAATGTGTAGTCTTTATCGACAAGGAAGACTATGTCCTTAATGTATTGGTGAACCACCTCATAGGAGATGCATTCCCTGGCCTATAGCTTTTGTTGTAGGGATTTGAAGAATCCCCAATAGGTTGTGATGTATGATGTGGCATCTTGAAAATGTTTTGCATGCTCTTGGATTGGAGCCGCAACGGGCCGAGTGGAGTCCCAAATTTTCCTCGCAAAACCCAGTAATTGTTGCATAAAGTAGAAAGTCAGGCATATTAACAAAGTCCCATATCTAAACTAATAATGGGATTGCTTCGTGCATCAAATGTTGTCCTTGAGTTCCTACTGCAGAATCTCACATAGGTTAATGTCCTTTCCTTTTGTGACCATTTGGTATGCTGTGTGAATTGTAGTTGCGATGGTTGAATCCTCCTAGTTTGTGTAGTAAACCTTGTAAGCAATGCCCATGGTGGCATACTTAACTGTTAGATTTGTGATTTTGGTGACATCTAGGCTCCGACCATCATATGTTGCTTCGGTTAGCTGTGTGACTTCCACATTTTTATGGATTTCTTCGGTGGATCATCTCCCTAAGCCCATAGGCTTGTCACTGCTTGGATAGTGTCTTTGGTGATCCTATAAGGTCGGTCCAAGTAGAGGTATTCATCATGAAACTGGCTCAATATTAACCTGACCTAATCATCCTGTGTTGTGAAGTCCAAAAATTCCTTCCAAACATCCAATTGTTTCTCTTGGCGTACTTATACTGTGGTAGATATTGTTGTGTGCCTGGTTGTAGGAGAGTATGCCACAAGACTTTGAACTTAGTATGATCAATCTCCATGAGGGGTGCATGAATGTATTTTTGGATGTCTTCTATGCAGAGCATATTCGCAGGTATTTTTGAGAATGCCCCTGCTAGGTCAGTTTCCATCACTTTGCATGGGAGTCCTTATATACTTTGGCCTCGTCTTCTGAGAAATATCAACAACGGTGGGTGCAACCATTTTAGGAGCTGAAAAATTTTTAAGGGACTAGTAAGTAGCTTAGGGTTTGGCGCAGAGTAGCTTTGACTATTTTAGCAAAGATAGAATGTATTGTAAGTGAGAATGGGAAATGGAATGATATATGTATAACTTCCTTAGGGGCGGGTGTAATAAATGGTCTAGTCGTTTTCTCATCTTCTCGCATTTTTATGCCCATTATTTCCCTACGGCTCTATTTTCCTAATGAGTTATTTCTATTTTGTAGTGTATGAAAAGACTATAGTACATTATGTGCTAACTTTATTTGAGCTATATTAGGGTCATTATCTAGTACTCTTCCACAATCCCTTGTTTTATTCATTTAGGGTTAGGTCAAGGAAATTGGCATTCAGACTCAGGCCTTCCCATAACTTGTGGATAATGAGACCTTATTGTTAAGGTTGTAATTGTCTTGCTATGATTGATCTCCCTATGTTTTAGTGCTTTGTTAGTCCCATATTTATACCTTAGATATTTTTGCTTTCTTCTAGAGGTTATTGGTTTCTAGTGTATCGAGTCCTTTGATTCTATATGCTTGGATATAAGTTTGGAGGATGTTGGATTAGTGTTTGTATGACGATTTTGTCTGTTTGTGGTGTCTTTCCTGTGTTTGCGGTAGTTTGCAAAGGTATGTTGTGTTGCCTATGCACCATAAAGGCTCTTCAGAAACCATATACCTTCTTGTAATGTCCCTAATTTTCGGCCAAGAATAAATTAATTAAATTAATTATTTATAAAGTTGTCCACAAAAATTAAATCAAAAGGATTAATTTATTTTTAATAATTTAATTAAAAATGGCGAAAATAAAATAATAAACTATTATAAAGTCACTTTTTGAAAATAAAATATTAAAGTTACTTTTAAAAAATCATAAATTAACTTTATAAGGGGAAATAAGGGAAAAGCAAATTAAAATAAATTAATTCTCTCCTAAATGGGACGATCATGGAAGGAAAAATTCATTAAAAATCAAATATTGAAGTTGTTGGCGTTTAAGTGCACCTCCTGGAATGCGATTTGAAGCGGACACTATCTACGTAACTACTCTTCAAATTAGGAGGGGAAGCTCCTCTTGCTAATGGTATTCAAGAAAGTAAACTAAAACTAAGTTGCCTATCTTTTGATCAGCTTAGAGCACAAGGTTTATAAAACACAAACGCCGCAGCTGAGATTTTCTGATTTAAGAACTTCAACTACGACTAACTTAAACTAAAGACGTTTCTAACTTCTCAAGTAATAAGCAGAGCAAGAGAAACTAGAAATGAACAAGGTAGATTTTCTGACAAAATACTTCGATAAACTCTTTCTCAACGAACATCTACACACTTCAATGTAAGTTGAAATCAAGATCATAAAAGTAAACACCAATAACGGAAATCAGAGATTTTATATCAAGGCAAAGGAGGCTCATGATTTTATTACTCGAACTTCTGGAACAAAACTCACTTCTAACATGCCTAGAATAAGAAATTGCAGCTAAAGAGGCTTGCAATCTTATTCTTATAATAAAGAGAAACAACAATCACACTAACTCCTTGTTGGCTAAAAGAGGCTCAACAATTTGCTATCACAACACAATTGAACAACACTTGAATAACAAATAGAAGGCAAAATAATTTTCGGCATTTGTTATCACTAGCATGGTTCTAACTAAAGTGGTGAAGCCGAATAACAATTTTGCACAATTCGGGCTGCTTAATTCTTGTGACAATAACCGTTAAAAAGAAACTAATGAGCAAAGGCTCTTATTTATAGACAAGCAAAGGAGTAGGGAACCCTAAAATCTCCTTGCTTTCACAATCTAGGGCTTGCTCAGCAAGCAAGCTTTATTACTAAATCTAGAAAGAAGATAACAACTAAAACCCTAGAAAGCAGAAAAAGCGGAAACGCCAACTATTACATTTATCTTTCTTTCTCTTCTTCAAAGAATGGATAAGAATCGTTCCAAGAATAGAAAGAAAGCGGAAAGAAAGCTTCTAGATGAAAGCCGCTTTAAAGCTCAATCTCATCCGGCTAGAAAATTGGAAATTGTGTCCCGGTTCGGTGCATCTATGCCAACTAAGGCAATATTCTGATTCTCCAAGATCTCTTCGCCCTTAGAGAATCTTTCACTTCTTCAACTATTTTATGAGTTCTATTCTTGCAAAACATCACTTGCCCAAAAAGATGACTCACTAATTGATAACTTGGCGGCTCTGCAACTTTATGCTTCTGACACTTCGCTTGATTCCCAACAGAAGAGCATTGCACAACTCTTTTCCAATACCTTTCTTTTTCTCATATCACACCTCTCGTTCTTCAGCTGAGATGATGAAGTTTTGACGTAGTGCTGATTTGGTCTTAAACTCGAGGGGAGTGTACTCCATATTGAAAACCTTGAAGAATGACTGTAAACTTGCCTATGTTCAGGCAAGTTTTGAGCAACTTTCTATTTTTAGAATGCTGGTTTTTCGTCTTCAAACGGACAAATTTTTGGGAATTTATCTGAGATATGGGTTTTCTTTAGAATTCCGTTGCAAGACAACCCAGATCGTCCGTTTTTTGAAAATCTTGAATTTTGACTGAAAAAGCAGCAAACCCTAATTTCTTCAATTTTCCACCGAAAAAGCTGGCACCTGGGTTTTATTCAGAATAAGATTAGAAATGGACCCAGTTGATTAAATTTACAAAACCCTGATGGCTGATCGAAAAAGCAGCCAACCCTAGAATTTGAAATTTTCTTGAGAAAAGCTGTGATATGGGTTTTCTTCAGAAGACTGTTTTGAGAGGACCCAGATGATCCAAATTTGCAAACCCTGAAGATTTCACTGACATGCAAATAAAAAGCAGCTGCTGCAACTTGATGAAAATTTCTTGAAAAACCTTCAGAAGAACGAGTTGAGTAGACCCAGAAGGCTGAAAATTGAAATCTTTGATCTTCTCCTTCAAAAATTTGATCTTCTGGATGAAAAAGCTTGAAAATGCAAGGGTTTATGTTGCTGGTCTGAAAAATATGATGAAAAACCAGCAAGCTATGTTCTTGAATCTTGAAAAATTACTTCAAACTTGCTGCTCCAACTTTCTCCCTTAAAGGCTACCTGCAAAAATAATGAAAATAACATAAAAGAAAGATGTTAAATAGACTTAGGGTTTTGTCTTTGCTTTGCTTTCTTTTGCTTTTATTTCAAAACCCTAAAATCTCTGTTCAATGTGTTTGGACGCCATCTTCCCTTGCAATTTTGAAATTTTTTGAAAATCTTGAAATTTTCTCTAAGGCATGAGAAGTTGGGCGCCCTTCTTCACCAGGGGCGCCCACTTCATCCAGTGTTAACCAAAATTTTGACATTTTCAACTTTTCATCATTTTGACCTCCTACTTTGCCTCTGATTTCCCGTTTGCAGAATGATCCGATAGGTGAGCTGAAAGATCCATCGCGGAGCCTGACTGATTCTGAGAAGATTGTTCTGGAGGCACCTCTGGCGAAAAAACTTCGTTTTGACCTTCAAATTCATGGGAGCCCATTTCCTCCAGGGGCTCCGAACTTTCACAGTGTTAGCCATTTTTTCATGATTTTCAAGTTCTTCATTTCCCTTTGATCTTCTAATGAATTCTCTGTTCCCGGGGCTACGCTGATCCGATTGACTGGCTGACAAGCCCACTGGATAGCTTAGCTGAAATCAACGAGATGATCTTGGAGACTGCGTTGGTGAATTCCATCATCTTAGAGCTCAAAAGTTTGGGCGCCCTTCTTCACCAGGGGCGCCCATGTTTACCAGACTTAGAATTATTTTATTTTCATCACCTTTAATCTTCTTCAGATGATCTCGTCAGATCTGGAGTTCTAGGCGTCGGATTGACTGATGGTTGGGCTCGTTACGAAGCTGACGAAGAATGAGGAGGGGTCTTCTGGGAGAGATTTTGTCGAAAAGTGAATTTTTACCCCTCAAAAGCTTGGGCGCCTTTTTTGACTAGGGGCGCCCATTTCATCCATACTTAGTCAAATTTTCACTTTCCTGTGTTTGCTTCAGAACTTTGAAATTCAACTCTTGTTGGACCCTCCGTTCGGCTCCTCGTATCTTGCGACTGGGAGCTCCGATAGGCGTGCTGGACATCTCGTTTGAAAGCTGGATCAACTGCAAAGAGATCACGTTAGACACTCTTCTGTGAATTCATTCGTTTGGGCCTTTGAAAACTTGAGCCTTCTTCATGAGGGTGCCCAAAATCTCAACACTTAGTCAAATTTTGACATTTTTTAACTTTTCCTGGATTGGAAGGCTTCAATCGCGGATCTCCCGGATTCGTCATTGAGATTCCACGGATTGTGAAGGTATCGATAACTACAACTGCGAATTAGTTTGTGAGAGAAACGAGCAACATTGATTGGAGGCGCCAAATTAGTTGACATTTGGTGCCCTAAAAGATGGAAACCTTTCTTCAACAGACCCATCGATGTTGAAAATTTTCATCTTCTTTCAATCTTCTCGTTTTCATGGCTCACCAACTCATCTTCGCATAGAATGATTTAGCGTGTTGAATCGATGCCTAGCGGCGATTGACCTCCATTGATGACCTCGAGGCTCTGATATGCTTCTTGAAAGCGAGAATAGACCCATAGGGCAAAGCCCGATTATTTTGAGATTTTGACGGATATCGGGCGCATTTTGAGCCAATCAAAATCAGTTTGGACCCTGTCGGACCAACTTTCTATTTTTAGAAAATTTTGCGGTGCGTTTGAAAGAAACCCAGAAAAACAGCGTTACTAATTTTGAGAAATTTTCTAAAATAGCAGTTTTCTCTAAATTTTAGGGATGAAAGCGAGATCACGGGTTTTGTAGGTTAAAATTTGTTCTTAGCAGACCCACGAATCGTCAAAATTGAAAATTTTAGCGTTTTTAACCTCTCATGCAAGGGCATGCACCCAAATTTTGATCTTTTATGATTGGACAAGACTTTTACTCATTTCTTCAAAATGTCTAAGTGTAACAAAATTTTAATGTTGGAACAACCGAGAGATTTGGGGTCCAAAAGTGGTGGAATAGGCAATATAAAAAAGTTCCTCTATTCATTCCAAAGGTGATTATGTCGATTTGGAAAACTTGGATTTTCTTCATTTTCAGCTGTACATTGCAGGTTCAGCTATTTTTGAGGAGGAAAACCCTTAGAAATTAGTGGTTTGGACGAAAACCCATTCCACCATGAGAGATGGGTTCATCTAGGATCCATTATTGAGCTTATTTGTAGGTTTTTCAAGGAGTTAAAGGCTTCAAACAACTAGGGTTTCAAGGAAGAAAGAATAATCAGTTAGGGTTTGAAGATATAATGCAGATTCAAGGCAATATTATTCAGATTTGAGTGTTATTTGGTCATATTTTCATTAAATAAAATCATACAAGAGTTTGTAGGTAGAGCGACCAGCTTTTAGAGGTGTTTTTGGTGACCAACAACATATTTTGATATTCTGTTTTTTATAAAGACCTCTACAATTTTATTGCAGTCATAGATCTGAGGGTTTTTTGGGCATATTTTGTGGTTGCAAGGTCATCTATTCACTCCAAACACTAGTCGCCTCATTCTAGGGCATTTGTGGATGGAATTGTTTTGACAAGGGTTTTGCTTTCAGATTTCATATCAGCAGCTACAAATTGTATATCAGTCATATTTTGTTGGGTTTGACTCCATTCCTTCATAAGGATTCATCATTCCTTGGGTGGCCAGCAAAGGAAGACAACATTACATCATTTGGGTATCATTGTTTGAAGGTTTGGACCACATTTTGACCATCATTGCATGCATGTATAAGTCTGAAACAAAAATCAGACCTGATCTGTTTTGTAATCAGCCATCAACATTCAATAAAGTTGCCAAGTTTCAGCATCCAAGTATGTTCTAATGTGTCAAGCATTTTTAAGTTTCAAATATGAAGTTGTGATCTTGCTGGTTTACTTCATTTCAGTGACCTATTGGTGTTATTTGAATGTCATATTGCTATCTTTCCATCTTCATATCATGGAAAAAACACTTATGGAAACCAGACATCAAAACTCCATGAAAAACTTCTAAAAACCAAATCAGAAAATTCAGGACAGTGAGTGAAAAATCAGATCAGAAGTAGACAGGGTTCTTACACTTCCGGGATGTTAATTCATGTTCCCCTTGCATCCATGAATCTAGAACTTCTTCACTATCAGGATTCAGTACTATCATTGTCACTTTTTAGTTCATTTTCTCTTAATCTATTAGGATCTTCTTCTTTTGTGGTGGGTAGTCTTCAGATAGAGTAGAAGTTTTTGGGATATTCTCCTTCTCTGTCTTGTTCAATTTCTTCTACATATATTCTATCTTCTCTTTCTCTTAGTAGAATGCGAGCTATCCTATTGTCATCCGCCAAAAAGATCTCTTTCTTTCTAGAGTCAACCAACCCATTAGAATTAACAAACCATCTCAATCCTAGTAATGCTCTAAAGGTGTTAAATGGTTCCTTCATTTCAACAACTTCAAAATCAACAATTTGTGTGAGTCCTTTTATGTTCACTTCCACATTTTTCCATGTCCCTAAAATCTCCATGCCAGAACCATCTACCAAACTAATGTTCATTGGTGTTTTGATGAGTTTGGGTCTACCTAGCCTTTCCCAAGTAGTTGTCGGAATAATATTTAGGTCCACACCTAGGTCTACCATTACATGTTTAACTCATCCATGATACCACCACTCGTGCCAATCCATCCAAATGAAGAGTGGCAAATCTGATTGCCTCATCCTTAGGCATGGACCTCAAGGAGATGTAGTTGTCCAATTTCTGGACCCAGGCATATGCTGAGCTCCTGTCACTCCCATCATAATGTTCCAATGTTATCTTACCCACTGCCTGCAGTAAGTCTCTTGTCACCTGCATGCTCTAGCCTCCAATCTGCCAACTGTTGTAGCCCTCTATCTCCTTTGGTTCAAGAACTGGTCAAAAGTTAACATATTCCTGTAGACTTAATTAAACAGTGATATAAGATATGCCTCCTTAAATTGCTATCGGCTACCTTCCAAAAGACTCACGATTCTCCTTGATATGGCGGCCAAGAATGAGACAAATAAAGGCCGTGTAGCAATATTAAAACTCACGATGTGCCTTAAACCCCCAACTTGTCTTCACTTGCGATTTGGTCTTTTACAGTTCCACATCAGATCCAGTTTGTGACTGTCCTTGGCAACATTTACATTTGTCTTATCTAGCACTTCATCTTTATCTAATGCTTGTCTTATCTGAGCTCCAACTCTAACCGCGGCTCTAAGGAATGACCAGAACTGAAAGGGATGCTACAATTCAAAGCCTTCAAAGTGGACATCAAATTAATACAAATGCTTCACCATTGAATAGTACAGCTACTAGAAAAAGGATTGTAGAAATTAAAATATTAAATAGATTTCTGATATTCCCTTGCTTAATAATATTTTATTTATGTATCCAGAAACGTTTGCAAATAATGCACCAGATATCGTGAAATTTGTCAAACCCTAACAATCTGAAAATTTTCTCTTTGAAAAACCCTTCAGGCTAGCAAGAATATGTTGTGCTCGGATACCACTATAATAACCCCCTTTGTTCTAGGGTTTTTACCAGGGAATACAAAAAACATAGATATTTGCAAAATAAACCAATTTCCAAACAGTTGCATGAAATTAAAACTCATATTTGATTATGGCTTAAGAAATTGCATTAGAATCATACCTGGATTACATAATATGCAATAATGCAAATCCGAAAGTGTTAAATTAGCAACTAAGAACATCAGCAATCTCCAAAACCCTATATGATTCCACCCTGAATGTCTGATTTAAATCAACCTTTTGAAACCAATGAAGCTTTGTAATAACCTTTGTATGAGATTATCTCTCAAAATGCCCTTGGGTGATCTTCCACACCTGTAGACATTATTCTCTGTGAGGGTTTTCGTCCTCAAAAAGCTTGAATCTTCAAAACCAGCAAACCCTTGCAATGTGCACAAGTTTTTAATAAAATGATCAAAGATAATGAAAAATCAAATGCTTTTTTGCTTTTATACTCCAAATCCCCACTTGGCCAAATAATTAAATAAAATAAATATTTGCTTTTGATGCATTTGGCCTTTTTTAAAATAATTAATTAATAAAGCATCATTAATATAACACTTTATTAATTTCCATATAACCCCCTTATATCACCTTTTAATAAGTCATCATTAAATATTAATATTATTAAAGTCAAATAATTTTAATAACATAATAAACCATTAATCCTCAATAAATTACCCAACACCAACTCAAATAGTGATCCACTCATATTTTCCAAATGTAGGCCTGATGACAACTAATCCAGGTAAGACTTACTATAAATAGTAAGTGCAGGCAATATGCCCAAGTGACTTACTATAAATAGTAAGTGTGGGAGAAATCAACCATAACGACCTCTAGAAAGTCCACCACCAAATCACTAAGCAGGAGAAAACTAAGATAAACCTCTGAAACTTAGCCGAGGACCACTGAACACCCTCAAAAGGGTCCCCTAAACATCCCATTAGCCTATGGGGACCAAATAGTAGGCTAACCTCTGCAAGGATACAGAGCCCGAAAAAAAGGGGATATTACAGCAAGCTAGTTGGCTTAATGGTGGAAGGTACTTACAAGCACATTTTTTGGACCCCATGTCGTGTTCATGCATTGAACAACGCATTGAAAGACATTGGGAAAATAGATTGGGTGAAGGAAGTGGTGTCAAAAGGTAGAGGCATTCAAATGTATATTTGCAATCATCACATCACTTGCTTTGTTTAGGACTTTTTCAACTGATTTTTTTTTACTTCCTTACCACATTAGGCCTCCCTCATGGTACGGCACCTTCCTTATTTGCTGCGACTCCCAAGAAATTGTTATACGGCTCCTTGAAATAGCATTCGCTAGGTAAATGAGTGAGGGTGACTCCTTAAACAGCAACACTGACCACAATAGAATTTTCCAGCTGTATGCTAGCCTCAAAAATATTTTAATCTTCTTTTAGCCCGACCTATTCCCACATCAATCTCAGTCAATGGCATAAGATGACCAAAAAGGTGTAGGACGGTAATTCTATGAGGTTTATACCATCAAATAAACATTGATTTGGCTCCCTTATCAAGTATCACAAAATAAGAATTCCCTCAGCATGAAACAAGAATATGGTACAGCTGAATCTTCAATATAATAATCATTGAAAAATCTCTTATCAAATGTTAACTTTGTTATTTCCTCAAATTTTCCCAAGACTCCAAATGTAGAAATTTGTCTTGGAACACGATTGCACAAATTTCATTATATGCAATCATTAAATCCTTGCATGAAATCTAAGCGGCTCCACCTGCAACCAGCTAGGATAGATCTTCCACTACCAAAATTGGGTTCCCTTAGGATTTTTGTCCTAGGGTTTTTCTTTACCATAAGTTATCCAAAATCACAATAAAATTCTAGCATATCTCAAATGAGCTCCAAAATATTCTTTTATTAAACCCAAGAACTTTCCCAAAAGCCTTTTCAAATTCCCACCTTTTTTAAAAATTTATTAAGCTCGAAAATAATAAAGTGACCCCTTTATAATATTTCTTATAATTTCCACTTTAGTCACTTTAATATATTAATTAAAATAAGTTATCCACAAAATATTATTTTATTGGACAACTTAAAATTATTAATTTAATTTACTTCCTTATTACCTGACTTTAGCCTATGGGAATAAAATAGGCCAAGTGGTCATCTCCAACTACTCCTTAGAAGGGGACATTACAATGCCATACTAGCCTCAAGATGATTCTCCTACTTCTACAGAGTACTTTTAAGCAAAGGTTGCACACCAAGAATATTACAAGGAACAAAGAACCCTTATGACTACATCCAACTAAAACTATCTCCAATGGATGATATCAAATTTGTGGGCCAAGAAAAAATCTTACGACATTAGTCTTCAAGTGAAGAATTCATCACATGTACAATTGCCTTGGCTACTTTATAAGTACAAAGCAAAGACGAATTTCATCTCATACAATCTTCAATTCCACTAAATTACACAACTGCACATCTTGGGAAAACTTCTGTGCATAATCATATTTGAAGCAATTGATAACTCCTCTCATTCTCTCTAGACCTAGTGCACAATGCTTCCGAGCAAGCTACTTGGCATTGCTACCACTACATTTACTTGCCAATGCTATCTCTCTTTCCAAAGGTAGAAACCTTAGGAAAGAAAAAATAAAAAAACCAGCATTTCAATTTTTTAAATGTAAGCTTTGAAAGAAAGAAGATAAAGGGAAAAAAATAAAAAATAAATGTATGATTAAAACCCTAAAAGTGCTTGAACGCAACAAAAATGAAAAAATAAACCTTTTGTTTTATTCAATAGCAAAGAAGAAACAAAAAAAAGAGATGCCAACCTTTCAAATTACATTATCCTTTTGCTGTTTTTGACAGCAGAATACAAGCAACCAAATTTTGGCATAGGATTCACAGGTTGCAGCAAACTCTGACACCAATAGACTGGCAAGTGATTGTGTAACTGACCAACAATCGCTGTCCCACAAGTAGAAAATCCACTCATTGATTTTATAATCTATATTTGTAACCATAACTAATATATGCACATGCATGAGGTAAAATAGATATATACTATATAGTATTTATTTGACAAACTCTACCTTTTACCTAGCTGTATATTTCCTTCCTTATATGTTTAGCGGGACAGATATATGTTGGATTTTAATTAGTAAGATTTGATTTGTATATTATCTGTATTTAAAATTTAATATCATTTAATTCTTTACACACTAATTATAGATATCTTCAAATTAAATATAATATTTTAAATGATTTAGTACCATAAATGATTATAATCAAATCTACAAAATGGTTGCCTGATAAGGGGCATAGGATATTACATAGGATAGCTTTTTGAATGCGAAATGGGACAGGTGTTTGGTTGGCAGCAGTACAATGACAGATGGCAACAATACTAGTTATGTTGCAATGTGTGTCTCATTGTAATGATAGGTTAAGAACTTCAAACACATATCTTAAAAATCTAGTGGAGGGAGGTGTTCAATGTAACTATTTCACACAAGTGCAGGATAATTATGAAAGAGAAGATAGTAAATATTTTTAGCAGGTTGCTTTATGCCAAGTTGAACCATTTGGAAGATAAGAATTCTTGCAAGGTGCTCTGGATCTGGTTTGGTATTATCATCACTATGGCCTCTCCTCCTCTAGTAATGGCAAAGGCAAGATGAGAAGCCAAGAGGAACTTAGCTTTAGGAGGTAGGAGGCAAAAGGAGCAGATAGGCAGTGAAGCCATGGTGGAGAATTTCACTGCTTAGTTAGAAAAGGAAATCACAAACCTCAACCTCCAATTTTGGGTTTGGAGTTGACCAAAAGTATCGATGGAGCACCATGTGTATGGATTTGGAAGGCAATCACAAAACTACTATTGGACCCTAGCCAATCTGTAGGTTGAAGAAATGTGTTTGATGTTGCATAGTGTCCTTTTTTGTCTCCATATCGTCTATGGCAGCTGGGACTTACCTGCTGCATGATAATATTGAGGGGGTGGAGAATCAAGCTGAGGCTTTCTACAACTACCACTTGAAACACTTATGTGTCATAAAGGTAAATCTTCTTTGGTTGCACCACATGGTAGAGGATTTGGCCAAGGGACTTAACAAAACTCTCTTTCCTAAGGCAAAAATTAATGTCTCTAGTCATTATTGTGATGACGAAAGGGAGGATGAAATAGTGGAAATTCCTCCTCCTGTAAAGTTTGAGAAATTCAAGAATTGTAACTGTGTTCAAGGTTATAGGGGGACCTGTATGATTTTCCCCATCACCCCACCCTCTAACATAATAGACATTATAATCCTCTGGTGAAGGGAGGGCTGAGGTAATTTTCCCTCCTTCACATATATGACATAGTATGTTTAACAACTAACTGGTTGGATGGTAATAGTCAAAAGTAAGTTCCTTTTTGGTCTTCTGTCATGTGGTGAACAATGATAAAAACAGTAAAGAATGATATGTCTTTGATTCTGAAGCAATGATATTAGTATAGTTTAGATCTTTTGTGTTCTCTATGCAAATGGTGCTGTCTCAAGTCAATTGGTTCCTATGATATACATGCTATGGCAGACTCTTACATGGCCTATCTATATTGTGAAGGACAGTGAAGCACTGAAGGTTTGGGCTAATGTGTGTGTACCATTTTCTCAAATCAAATAATAGAATGCCATTTTTCTGCAAGTTTTTGGCTCAAAATCCCTCTCACAATCACTCAAATTGTACAATTTTAGCCAGTCACAATGTGCATAGATCTCGAATGATAAATTTACTTCAAATGGATCTAGTGAACTCAATGGATACCAGAATCCAAGTTGAAGTGCTCAATTTTTTGCAGCCCCTGGGTGCCTAACTCAAAGTATAGTAGCCAAAAAAAAGGAAAAATTACAAAATGGTTTGAGTCGTTAAATAGGCTGAAAAAAAGAGGTAATCAATCTAATAGTCCTTGGAGTCCTCTGCCAAACCTAATGCCTGAAAATGAACACTTCCCCAAGGTAAGGAACCTAGCGCCTCTTATTGGGGAAGTACATATAGGTAGTGGGCAACCCTCCTAAATCTTTTCACAAGCAATAGTATTTTCCATGAATCTTACACCTTAGGATAAAGCCTAAGATTAATTTTCATTTCAGGTACCTTATCCAAATGATCCATACTATGAAGGTATAAAATGCCATATGGACTAGTGCAGATCGCTTCCCAGATGGTTGATTAAATCTGCACAAACCATAAGATGCATTTTGCACCCTGCTAACCTGTGGTCCTGTGCCTGCCCACACACACCCTAATCATGTCATCAGACTGGGTCAATCTTTCGCACAACCAGATGAATTTGATATGTGTCTCACTCCTTAATATAGGGCTCTAGCCTTTCCATAAACACATACAATTTGAACCTTCCACTTACCATTTAATTGTGTAGTAGAGGAAACCACTTATTAACATCTATTAAATTTCCAAGAGCTAAAAGAAAAAATAAACTGACCTTCAACTCATCAACGAGTTCTTTTGGTGCAACCTTGCTGTCTAAGAATTCTTGAAGCTGCTGGAGGGTTACTTTTCGGTCCTAATAACACACAAAATATTAGGGGTAAAATACTAGCCACAACATTGTGCAGAGCAGTGATCTAAGTATAGTTAAATAAGTTCATCACAATGTTGTATAGAACACCTACTATTAAAGACATGATTTTCCCACAGTCCATTAAAATGATTGGAGAGCTTCTGGTAGACAGCTGTGTAAAAATATTTCTATCAACACTTCAGATCACACTTCATGATCTAGCATAAGGATGAGGAGAACAAATTCTGATGATGGATCATAAAGTGTGGTCTGAAACATTAATACAAAATATTTACACAATTGCCAACCAAAAGCTCTCCAACAGCATATACTATGCTCACAATCAACAAATATTGCAAACTTTAGATATAGATGAGACTGTTCCTTGACTTCATTTACTATATCACAGAAACTGGAAACTTGAGAAAGCTATAAAAGGTGTTGGAACATACTTCTGCAAATAGAAGCTTTTTCAAAAAGATTTGAATCAGTGCAGCTGAACCCAAAAGTTGAAGTACTGTCTCTATCTGCATAAAATATACATAATACATTTCATTTCTAGTTCAAACCATGAAAGAACACAATCAGTGGAAATAACAGTGGCAGTCTTGAATTTCAAAGAAATAACATATATATGTATCTGAAAATCGTATCCAATTCTAAGAACCATAAGCACCGAAACAAGCATCCAACCTCTGATAATGCAGCCAGACCAACTCCTGTTGCTGCTGCCACACCTACTGTAACAGGAAGAAGGCCTGATCTATCCTGTGCATAAAAATTATCAAGTATTAAATGCATGACAAAATTTTATTCTACTTTTTTTGATATTTTTGAAGCCAAAAAAGAGTGCCTGTCTTAAAATGGTTGATTAACATTACATAAAAATGTTGACAAAAACAATAAAAGGAGGCTTTCAAACCAATAAGAATTCTAATATAGAGGATTGATAACCATGATACAATAAGGTTGATAAAATTAGTTAAATAAGTAAGCATAAGCAGTGACAAGAGGTTGGTTGGATGTATAAGTTTAATATGTAAGTTCTTTTGTCCCAAACTCCCTCTCATTAAGAAGTTTGAAAAGGAACCCAAATG
>VDFB02118530.1:0-44506 GCA_007258455.2 Sequoia sempervirens
TATATAATTATTTGTATTCTCTAAGGGCCAACCTAGAGAAGAGGTTATCCTTCCTTGTATATAAAGAAGGTGAAGACATGTCATTTGGACATCAATTCATTCTCATTCCAATTTGCACTTTCAAGAAGAAGTTCGCACTTGTAGCAGCAGATCAACATTTTGAGTAGCAGATCGATTTCAAGGAGAAACATATTCATTTGAATCTTTGCATCTAGGAGAGGTGCTATTATTCATTGTATCAAATTCGGCCTTGAGTAGGGCCTGATTTGTAAGCAGTATTCTGCACTTATGTCATATGATATATATATATATATATATATAAGAGATCATTTGTTGTTGGGTTTTTTCTCCCTCGAGTAGGAGGGTTTTCCCAAGGTATCTTGTTGTGTTCTTTGTCTCATGTGTTGCATTTTTCTGCTTATTTCATTTCTGATCCTAAAACTAACACTTGCTATGCTCTGAACAATCAATAGCCCTAAGGAAATAAGGGCCCATTGTAGATGTAACCATGATATTGATGAGTGAACGATGCCTAATGTCCATCCACCCATCCATGCGTATGCTGCATTGTAATGTCCCCATTCTTTCGCGAGCATCAGAGATGGTGGATTAGCCTATTATGTCGATCCTCGTAGGCTAATGGTTTTGGATAGAGGGTCACTTGAACAAGCACTTGGTCGTGAATTTGTAGTATTGATATTTGGAGTAAGGTGACAGGGTGAATTTGTGCATTTGGCGTGACAATTGTGCTTAAAATTATGATCTCCGCCTCTTATTTCACCTTCTTTGGCTTAGGCACCATGTGTCTATTATTTAAAGGGGGCACTTTATATTTTTCAATTACTATTCATTACTAAAGTGGAAAAAGTTATAACTTAAGTGAATAGTAACTCACTTTAATGAATAGTGATTTCAATGTGAAATTATAAAAGAAAGAGGAGAAGTTCGACCCCCTCATGTGATTGAGTTATTTTGTTGTTTGAGCTTTGAGGGTTGGAGATTGTGGAAGAGGGAAACTAGGGTTTCCTGATTTCAGCAGTGGGTAAGCCTGGTGGGGCTTTGTTCTTCGTTCTCAAGCTTCTTGATGGTGTGAAATACCACCTTAAAGTTGCAGATCAGAATTTGCATACTTCATTTGGAGTCATATATTGCTGTTTGCAAGTGATTAGACGATCTTTTGGAAAGGATTTTGCTGCCATAGACTCCATTTGCTTCTACGAAGGAGCTGTTCACATTTTAGAAGGTTTTTGGAGCTGATTTTTGCACCTACAGCCAGCCGCCATTTCATGAGGGTTTCAATCAGCATAAAGAAAAAAGATGCCTTCTTATAGTGGCTGCAATTACTTCAAAAAGGGGCGCCCTTACCCTAAGAAGACTTCCATTCCGGATTTCGGTGGGAGAAGTTTGTATTTCATGTTGTGTGAGCAATTTACTTGGGGCAGGTACTGTAGTAAAGCACTATTCATAGTGCTGTTTGGCTGTAAGTTAAAGTTTGGTTTAAGATATATGTAGCTATGAATCTGATGTAAGTTGTATGTTGAATGCTTCTTATTTTGTAATAAAGAAATCATATTTGGCCACTAAATTGAGCAATATACTCAAGGTTGTTCAGTAACTTAGTTAATTTGAAGTTTCCATTGTATGTATATGCTTGTCACCATTTTAACATCATTTGCAAGCAAACTACAAACTGAAAACAAGAACACATCATGGGAAAACAAAAAATCAGACCTACACACCTAGTGAAAACAAATCAGTGAAGTGTCGGCACATCACATGCATCCACTTGTGATCTGAGTTCTCTTCATCTTCTCCATCAAAATATTAATCTTGGAATAGTTCTAGTCCAAGATTGTTGTCCTCAATTTAGTCTTCCTTGGTGGCACATATGATGGTCTACCTTAATTATCTTTGATAGAGCTTCCTTATAATAAGGAGAGCGAGCCGCATGGAATGGAATGCCATTGGCAAAAAAGAATTTTCCAATGGCATCATCTGCCTCATCCTTCGCTTGCACATTGAATAAATCTGCCAATGGTTGTGAAGATGCCATTTTATGTTTCCCCTTAGGCTTTGCTGCACTTGAACTAGATGGATTCAATGGCCTTAGACTCTACAAAGTAGAAGTAGAAACTGTTGAAATCTGATCATCCCTACTCCTTTGTGGCAAAATAGCATTTATAGGTACTTCATCCTCATTACAACCCCATAATTTTAAAATTTCAGGCCTGTACTTCAAGTTCCCTTACACTTTTTGCATACATCTACACCTTTGCCTCAAACAAGAAGAAAGTGAGCATTAGTTCTAGTAATGCTGCCAAACCATTCAAGTTCACAAATGTGGCATTTCCACTTTCTAGTGCCCCCAATTGTCCTAGGCTTTGTTGCTATCTTAGATGCAAATTGTTTTAAAAGTGATTTTGGATCAAAGGGGCCCTTGGCCCATTTTTGGAGTCGTGAAGGGAAGCTATCATTTTTACTCCCAATAGAACTTGTGTGTGTTTGAGTATTTGAGCCATGATCACCAGCCCCCCTCCCACCCATGCCCCGACCCCCTCTCCCCCTCCTATTTGAAATTCAGGATCATCAGATGATTCATTTTCACTTTGAATTTCTGCTTCAACCTCTTGACCCTCATCGTCACTTTTGTTGTAAGAACTCATTATGATAATGATGCTGCAAAAAACGATGCTAAGAAAAAAAATCAGACCTACAATGTTAAAAAAAAAATCATTTACAAAATTGAAACAATAAACATTGAACAATATCATAGACAATGCACAACAATATCACTATCCCTGAAAAAAATGTGGTCTCATGGAGATCAATATTGTTGGATATGATAAAAAAATACGATTTAAAATGCAATTGGTAGGTGTAAAGTATACTATATAACAATAACTTAATAAGTTTTAGTTTATGCTTTGATAGATGCACATACCTAGTTCCAAAGCACCAATTTTATTATAGGCAAGAGGATGTTGGCAAAGGTTTTGGAATCTAGCTTTACAACTATTACAGTTATAGTTACTGTAACTGTAATAGTTGTAAAGCCAGATTCCACAACCTTTGCCAACATCCTCTTGCTTTAACTGTAACTGTAATAGTTTGTTGTCCCAATGAAAACTTTTGCTTCATTAAGGCATTTTGTAGAGTGGTCAAAGTCGTGAAAATTTTCATCAAAAGTCAAAATTTCTAAAATTAGAAAGTTTCTAAAAATATACTTTAGTTAGGGTTTTCTGGGTTTGTTGTCAAATGGATGTTGGCAAAACTTTGTAAAAATAGAATCT
Organism: Sequoia sempervirens; assembly: GCA_007258455.2. NCBI lineage: Eukaryota > Viridiplantae > Streptophyta > Pinopsida > Cupressales > Cupressaceae > Sequoia > Sequoia sempervirens. Next base: position 3,291 of record VDFB02118530.1, read on the forward strand.
TTATTTGGAGGGCTCTAACTAATTCTGATTGGTCGAAAATACTTCCCAATCAGGTTGGTCTGGGTCAAAATTGTCAAAAGGTTAGTATTTCTTTGGTGGGTCAATTTTTCTTTTTCAGTGGGAAAAACTTGAGCTTTGAAGTCATCAATGGAGGAAGGTCAGCTGCCAAGTGTCAAATTCAAAGTCTCAAATTTTGCACAGACAACGACAAACTATGAACGATGCACGCAAAACGGTGAATGGAGAAGGCAAAGAAAAAGTTGAAATTTGTGAAAAAATTTCTTAACTTTGGCAAAGCTAGGTGCCCCTGTCCAAGAAGGGCGCTTGGGGTCTCATGCCTTATCAAATTTTTCCCTTTCTCAAAAAACGTGCAATTTTCTCATCAACTCAATTTAGTTATGCAGAGAAACAGTCAAAAGCAGTTTCCAGGGATAGGAAAAGCAAGAGATCATCTCAGTTGTATTTAGGCTCCTCAATTAATTCGTCATCCAATGCTGAGGATCAGTCAAACAATGAAAAATGCAGATCAAATGGTGGTGTTTTGTGAAAAAAACGAAGAAAATCAAAGGAAAAATGAAAATCATCAAAAAATTTCTAAGGCATGGAAGCCTAGGCACCCTTGTCAAAGAGGGGCACTTGGGTTTTTAACACAATTTATTTTTCGCCTGTTTGAAAATTCATCAAACTCCTCCGTTAGCTCAGTTTTGATTCTTAGAAAATCAGTCAAATGTAGTGTCGGGGGTTGGCAAGGGGTATAATTCATCTCAGTTATAATCAGGCTTTCTTGATTGACTGCCTTTCAATCTCTGTCATTCACCGACTGACAAAAAATGATGCCCAAACTGGGGTCACTGGCTTCCGGCGGAAACACATGCAATGAAGAAAGTAAAAAAGTTGAAAATCATCAAAAAAATGGCTAAGGCATGGGATGCTAGGTGCCCCTACCAGTCTGGGGCGCTTGGGTTTTAATGCCTTAGAAATTTTTCGACCCCGACATGCCTTCTTTCCAATTCAACCTCTATTGGCAGTTTCAAGAGCTCGCAAACTCGATTAGACAATGTCGGATGTCAATATGAAGCTAGATATTGCTTCAATAGTGGTCAAACATAAGATTGCCATGATCAAATAGATTTTATCAGTTGGCAACACCAGATTGCCGACTCATTGAAGTCGGAGGCATGCCTCATCGGAAGCAGAAGCAAGCAAAAGTTGAAAAATGAAGAAAAATGGCTAGCACTGTTGGAGCTTTACGTGTTTGATGATGTCATCGAACATGTATGTTTTTGCCAAACTTCATCAAATATGCATCCTCACACGTGCTTTTTTTCCCTTCAATGGAGGATTTCATCGTTGCACATGCAAACGAACTCAGATTTTTGCATACGAAGCTTCTATCTTCATGGATAGACTTCAAGATTTTAGGGCTTTGTGAAGAAAGCGATTTTTTGTCCTCAAAGTCTATTCAAGAAGGCTTTTGCATTCATTCTTCATATTTTGCAAGTTGGCATCCACAGGAAGAAAAATAGAATTTTCTTCTCATCAAGATTTGGAGGCTCAAACAAAGTGCTTTCTTAGTGTTCTTCGTGGATTCGAGATTGGGAAGCACAGAGGAACACTTTTTCATGGTCCAATCTTCTAGGGCATCGCATTTCAGAAATAGGTGGTCAGCTTTTTCAATTTTCGTCGATCTAGATCCATCTACTTTTTGCTCCTCTTGAAGATTGGAAAATTTTATATTTCCAAAAATCTGCTTTTTCGAGAAGCCCTCAACTTTTTCAAAATCTGACAAACTAGGTCTCTTCAAAACGTGATTGTCTACAAAACCTAGACAACTTTTTTTCGGGAATCTGCTTTTTGGAGAAAAATCAGCAACTTATTTTCAGTAGTTTGTGCAAAACTTTTCCAAACATAGGCGTGTTCACAATCAAAATTCAAGTTTTTAAACATGCAGTATTCTCCAATAGAAATCAGCACCACAAGGAGGCAGTTACCAGCTTTTTGGTGGATATAGTTTCCCAAATTATCAATGAGTGAATCACCTTTTTGGGGCAGCGAAGATTTCCAAGAATAGAACTAAAAGCAACAGTTAACTTGATGGTTTTTCCAAGTTTAACTTACTATTCTTGTTTCATTCTTATCTATTCTTTGTAAAATGGAAAAATCAAATGTATAGTTGGAACTTTCCCTGCTTTTAAATCAGTTAAATGATTTTAGCAAGTAGTTATTTAGTTGTCTTGTGTTAATTTTAGAAATAAAGCTTGCAAGTTGGCAAGTCTAGTCAGCTTAAAGCAATGAGATTTTAGGGTTACCTACTCCTTGTTTGTGTATAAATAAGGGCAGCCTTGCCCATTTCTTTCTAACTATTATTGTGATAATAAATTGATGAGCCTACTTTTGCTCCAACTTTGTTATTCAATATCTGTTCACTTTGTGTAAAAGCAAGTTTGCAGACCTACCTTTGCTGCAAATTATTGTTCAATTAATGTTCAATCTGTGTCAAGTGTAATATGGTGTTTGATCGCTAATTTGTAAGCCCGTCTTTGCTACAAATCTACTATCCCAGAAGTGCAATTGCTTCTAAAAAATTGAGGAAGGAAATCTCATGCCTACTTTGCTCGGATCTATTGTCTCAATCTCTTTCAGTATTTTCATTTTGTCTTATGTGTTTTTTCTTACATAATCTTTATTTCAGCTTACATCTTATAAGTACAATGAGTCTTCAGGTGTGATCTGGAAGTAAGTTTATTTAAGTTTTTGTGTTAATCAAATCATTCCTTGTTTACTTCTAACTCTCAAGCTCTGAGTTTGCTTGAGCTGTTAGAAGCGTCTATAGTTTAGGTCTAGTTGTAGTTTGAAGTTTTGGAAAAGAGAAAACCTCAGCTACGACACAAAGATTTTAATAACCTTGTGCTCTTAGGTGAGAATAAAAAAAATATTGGCAGTAGTTTAGTATTCTTTTGTAAGCATCATCAATGAAGAGGGAGCTTCCCCTCCTAATTTGAAGAGTAGATCAACTGTGCATAGCTATCCATTTCTAATCCACATTCCAGAGGTACAAATTGAAATGGCAACAGTTTTCTGGTGCCCACCGTGGGGCATAAGGCATAAAACTTCAAGAAAGCTTATGCTTTATGTCACGGGAATGACCATCTGGCACAAGAAGTTAGGCAAGAAGAACCTGTGATCTACCTAGAAGCAATGGGTGATAACAACAATAATGCAAATGTTGGCAATAACCGTACTAATAGGAATCAAAGACATCCACCCCCATTATGTTGGGGTAACAACATTGGACCTTTGGCTTTGTGGGAAAATCATGCAGATGTTTGCAATAACCATATTGATAGGAATCAGAGACATCCACCCCCATTACGTTAGGGTAACAACATTGGACCTTTGGCTTTGGGGGAAAATCATGAGTTACCTAAAGGGTCAAGGAAGCACTTCTCTCGGTTTCGCAGCGACAGGAGTCAACACCCGAATGAACACATCTCTGTATCTGCAACAGCTTGAGCCGTGTTGCACGTGGCACATGAAGACATTGCAATGTGTCTCTTTGTGGAGACTCTTGTTGGGAATGTTGTCGGCTGGTTCAATCACCTGGAGCTGAGCATTATTACAAGCTAAGCAACTATGAGCGAGAAATTTTTGGTGAGATTCAAGCTTGTTGAAGACATTCATCTATTGTTTTCCCAACTTGCAAAATAAAAAATGAAGCACAATGAGCCCATGAGGGAGTTTGTAGCAAGATTTAATCGTCTTGTTACATGACTTTCTTCTACACTTAATCCATCATCGGAGATTCTGATGAGTTGTTTCATAAATGCTCTTCCATCAGAGATAGCCTTCTTCCTAAAGATGGCAAAAGAAACATAATTGATGGATGTGCAAGAGCACACCATCGAATTGGAGGATAATATGGTCACCTTTGGCAAGATGAAAAAGGATTCAATTAGACCTCTAGTTTAGAGTTTTGTAGATCCACTGCTACAGGAGGTAGCTAATGAGATGACTATCCTCAAGAGGCAGTTGCCTACTTAGGGGCAGCCTGCACCATCACTTCAATATCAACCCCAACAACAGTATCAACCTCATCAACCATACCAGCCAAATAGGAATAATTTCCAGCCTTTCAATAATTACAGGTCGTGGTTGCCAACACCTCCACCAAGACCAACGGTTGTGTTACACCCTGTTTCATAGTTATCGAGTTACTTGTACCATTATGAGTGAAAATGTTGATAAATGTAATTGTGACTTTAATATGTTTGTTAGGTGAATGAAATATGTGAATATGTGATAAGATGTTAATGATTTCAAAAGAATGAATATGTTTTGAATTGATGGAATGCTTGTTACCCATTTTTCACCTATGGGCTCAATCAGACGGGGTAAATTATGCTTCAAGTGATCAGGAGGGGCAAGCAGGACATTTGCATCAGGGGTTGGATCATGCACTTGAAGGTTTTTTACGAGGGAGTCTGTTAGAAGGCGTGTCTCTATCAGTTTTGGCGAAAGACTCATCAGAGAAGAAGTCGGCAAGACTTTCCAACTGTCTTGCCAACTAATAGGGGTTTTGTTCATTATGAAACATCCCAGTCGGCCAGACATTTTAATCGCTGTGAGATTTTGCATCTTCCTCCGCATGGGAAGTATCTCCCCGATGGGAGGAGACGTATCAGCAAATGGAGGCCCTCGGTGTGAGATCTTGGCGAATGAAGGTAGTCTCCCCGAATCTAATGGCTCTCGCCGAGAAGAAAGAACCTTGCTGTGATGTCTCTCCGATTGCATGGTGTCTCACTGAAAGAAGCTGATTGAGCTCGGGGAGGAACGGAGGTCTCGAAAAAACAAGATGAGTTCGTCAAGAGGTCCCGGCGACTAGCAAGGGGTCTCCCCGACATAGATGATATCGGTGTAGTGTTTGGCCGTCGGAATAATGTCCTGCTGATTGCTTGTGGTCTCACTGAAGCAAAGGAGCTTGATGTAATAAATGTCGTCAGTGTGAGATGAGAACTTCGCCATAGCGTCTCACCGAATGCAAAAGGTCTTGCTGATAGAAGATGAAGAAAGCTCGCCAAAGTCTTTTTGCCTTCGACATAAGGTCTTGCCGAGAGTATGGAGCCTTGCCGACAATGAGGTGGGTTCGCCATGACATCTTGCTTTCGTTCGAAGGTCTTACCGACTCATGGTCTCGGCAAAAGAAAGTAGTTTCGCCACGATGTCTCGGTGAAAGCATCAACTCCTGCCGAAGATGAAGGGTCTCGGGGTAGCATTTTTCCTTCGGTATAACGTCTCATCAACTCTCGGGTGTCTTGTCGAAGAATGAAGAGGAGCCTAGGGAGATGTTGAGGTGAACTCGGAAAGTGAAGAGGAGATCGGTGGGAGGTCCCACCAACCGAACAAGCTCTCGCTGAAGTAGAAAGGGAGCTCGCCAAGAGATTGGAGACTTTGCTATGAGGTCTCATCGACCATAGGAGGTCTCCCCGACAGAGACAGAGGGAGCTCAATAGGAGTTCTTGCCGAAGCAAGGTGGTTTCGCCATGAGGCCACGTCGACGGATCAGGTATTGCCGAAATGGGTTAGCTCGACAAGTCTTGCCAGAGCAAAATGAGATCGCCAAAGGATCTTTTCCTCGGCGTAGTGTCTTGCCGACCAACCGTCTCTTGCCAATATGGTTCGTAATGATTGAGCTCGGGGAGACTCCGGGAGGAAGTTTTACACTTGGTATGATGTCTTCCCGACAGGTTGGGGTCTCGGCGACATCTTGTGCATCGATATGAGCTTTTGCCGATCGTCATGCATTATGCGGAAAGCTACAAGATGGTGTAATCGCATCGGTGAGACATTTCTAATGTCTCACTGAGATGTGATTCTGATGGGGCGACCTTTGACCCTTTGGGAATCCTACATGGAGCGTATTCAACCAACCAGAGGGAGACGAAGACGAACCATTGACGATTTGACTAATTGATCACCCCGGCAAACAAAATCAGCAGATCAAAGGCAACGTGGATCTGCTCTGAGAGATCGGCATTAATGATAATGCCTCAGGAGCCTTCGAAGCAGCTCGACAAAGATATTCGAGAGAGACACGAGGACCAGAAGTAAATGCGGTAGCTGCAAAAGATCTGAAGGCTTCTCCTGAGAGCAACTCCACACCGACATGGACACGAAGATGCAGCATTAATTTCATCGAAAAGATCTAAGGGGCAGATCTTTGTGGTCGGATATTTTGTAAGCCCTAAGGGGCTGACATCACTTTGTATATAGGGCATTTTTTTCCTTTTTGTAAACAGTTTGGATTGTGAATTCTCGAGAGTCAGTGATTTTTAATCCTCTCTCAGCTCATGTATGCTTTGTAACTCAACTAGAATCTGGAATACAACATAGAGTTTACCTTGGAAACCAAGGTTGGTGTTTCACTTTGTTTTTCATTCCTTTCAGATTATGTGATTTTTGAACTGTGTTTTCTCAATCTGCATTTGAACTTAAAGTTGTGAGATTATCTTTCCTTCTAAAAGTGTATAAGCAAATTAAACCTTTTCCAAAACAATACATAATTTCGCAAAGTTATGATTCAGTAAAATGAAATATCTTCTATTAGTTTCTCATTGTATGTTCATCTTGTTTTCATTCCACGATTTCTGTCATTTTGGTGTATCACCATAGGAATAGTTTTCCGATTTATGTATTTCTTCTCCCTTTACCTCACAAAGATCAATAGTTAGGTGATAGCACAAAGGAAGCCGGCCTTCTCCGGAGGTTCATTTCAAATTCAGGTGACCCACAGCCTTGAAATGATCCCATGTTTCTCTAGAAAGCTTAGTTTCTCACGACTTTGCATAGGGTGCATTTCTAGGTGACAACAATGCTATGTATTGCAATGTGAACGTTCTATAGCTTTGTTAATTGATATGTATTATGATGCAAATTGATTTATTATGAACGTCTAACTAGCTTGATGTTGAACTAAGCTGGATGCAGGGGCATATTCAATCCTCCGGAAGGGAGGGGAAGTATCACTTAGGAGAAGTGATTGGTCGGGTAACCGTTAATGAAACCTAATTGAGCTCTCACACACTCACACCTTAGTTGGCCTATTTGAGTCAAGTTAGTTCACGAATCGGTAAGTACCTCCAGTTGTGTTTATGCATGGTTTGTACTTGGTTTTGGGTCTTGATCTTTGATTTCCCTTGGGTTGATAGGAAGATAGGTTTATCGTTTGCAATTACTCTCCAATTTCAAGTATGTAAACTATGGATAAGATTATACTTTGAATGAAGTCATTTCTTGTTGAAGGTTGTACTTTTAATTTGAGGTTATTTATTGGTACTTTTGAAGGGAGTCCTTTAATGTTGAGATAAACCATTGATTGGGGACTATTATAGTTGGGATCGTACCCTTGGTACTAGAGTCATTCAATGATGTGACATTATGATATTTCGTTACTCAATAAGTAGGAGTTACTTGGGTTACTTAGTAGTAATGTTATAGTCATAGGTTGTTCTTGAGGTTAACGATTACCCAACGGAGGGAATTGTCTATGCGTAGTTTATTATAAAAGAGATAGGTTGTTCTTGGGGTTAACAATTACCCAACGAATGGAATTTCCTATGCATAGTACATGAATGGTCATTAAACAAATCGAGCTAGGATAGTAGGTGAATGGATGACTGTTTTATATGAAACTTTGGCCAAAGTAGTGTAAGTAGCCACTGTTTACACTTTCAGTTCACTGTGTCTAGTATAGACAATTTCTAGTTCGGTGTTTTCTTACTCGTAGTTAGCTACTGTATGATAAGGTTCTAGAATTGTAGGGCACAACACTAAGCTTAGAAAGGCTATTTGTTATGGGGTTTTACCAACCAATCTCTTTGCAAAGGGTAGGGCCATCTTGCCATATGTGGCAGATGTGTAGGGGACCGCATTTGAGTCCGTGGTTGGAAAAAAAACGCTTGAGTGATGCTTCTCCTCATTAGTTGGCAGCTGAGATTTGCAGGGGATTTCCTAGACCATTTGTGACTAGTGCTATTGAGGCTCAGAGGAGCTATGTATGTTTTCTTATATCCATTTCTATGGAAGTTGCAATGAAAGAGATGTTATCTTGAGATTTTATATATGCCATTGTTTTGGAAAGATTGTAATATTCAATTATAAATGCAAATGGAAAGTTTGGAATATGTGTTATTTCAGATGTGTCATTGAATTACAAGAAATTTTTTTATTGCTATGTGATGGCATCGTGAATTCACTTGTGGTTAAAACATTGGTAATTCTTTTTAGTAGAACAACAGGGTTGTTACACGTGGTATCAGAGCTACCAGGTTCAGTTCTGGAGCATATAGGCTCATTATGTAAGGAAAGTGTAAACCTTATTGGAAGTTCAAGGTCGAAAAGTTCTTACGCCAAGATGGCAAGAGGAAAAGAACAAATGGGAACAAAAAGGTAAGTTTAGATTCCTGAAACCTTGTTTGCAATGGGGAAGAACTGTGCCTAGAATTGAAAATTCGTAAACCAACAACTCAATGTGATACACCCTGGATTGTGGAAGATTAGGCAACCAGGTTTCGTAGGAAGGTTATGGAGGTTTACCAATCGGTACCTTCATCCTACAAAATTGTTTAAATGACTCTAAGGGTATGGTCCTGTTGTGACCTTTTCACACATCGCCCCATTCAAAATGGGGACCCCTAATTTTCACTCCATTTTGGTCTTTTTGGCTTTGGTTTTTGTCTCTCTCCCTCTCTGTCGGTCTCTTTTCTATCAGCCTTTCGAGGGATGTGCTCGCCATTGAGTTTAAACATGAAATTTGCCAAGTCTGAAAATTAGGGTTTTGAACTTTTCAGCCAATTTGAAGTCAAACGAGGTGAATAAATTGAGATTTGAGATTAACATTGATGTTAGTATGTTTCCAGCAGGTTTTCACTAAAATTTCATCAGATTCTGAGTACTTACTATTTTTAGTAAGTGTGCAATTACAGGAAATCCTTCAGCATTTTTGTGAATCCGACAGTCACGCTGCGTCCAGAGCACATCAAGCTACTCACAGGTTAAATTTGAGCTGAAACAGACAACTTACTATTTTTAGCAGTTTAGCTTTTGGAGCCAATTTCAGGGCCTATATGCAGAGTTTTTCAGTGCATGTCTAAAGATTCCTTCTGGGTTTTCAGAGACCTTCGCGATGGTGTAACATGCAAAGTGAGTTAACAACTTTCAGAATTCAGTCTTCCGAGGCTATTTTCAGGGTTGGCATGTTAGCGTTTTCTTTGCATGTCGCATATTCCTTATGGGTTTTTCGAGCTTCGCAGTGATGTGACATGCAAACAGAGATAATCACTCCTTCAGAACTTACTATTTTTAGCGATACATTCTGGTGGTGCTTCCCAGCACTTCAGAATCACGAGCTGATCGCAATGCAACAAAACGAGGACAAACGGAGGTCATTTGATATGCATGCAAGACCAATTAGGGTTTCCAGGGACCCAAAAAGAGGCGTAAAAGTCAGAATTTTCGAAACGTGTATACCAATCGCCGACATCTCTCTATCCGTTGGTAAAATTTGAAGGAAAGCAGAGCACTTACTATTTATAGTAAGTCATTTTGGAACCGGCTAAAAAATAGAAAGTCGATGCCGGTCAACAAAGCGGTCACGTGGTGAGGAGCGCATCATTCGAATTTCAAGTCAAACGGAGTTGTGGAAGTCTCAGAAGCAAGCAGTTACTATAAATAGTAAGCCACCTCCAGAAACATGCTATAAATAGCAGGTCAGCGCAAGGCATCAGCAGGTACAAGTCAAATAAGTGATGAGGACCCCATGGTTTGAATTTCAGACCAAACGGAGCTACAAAGATTTGAAAATCAAGCACTTACCTCTAAAATGCGCCCTAACTCAAAGAGGTGCCTCAAAATTCTTCTAAGTCAGTAAAAGGCGGAAGCTCTACCCTTCATATGCGCCTTTGGCTGGAGGAGTGGTGGTAAAAGTTCCTAAGTGCTTCAAAATGGAAGATGACCCTCCAAAATGCGCCCTGGCTTGATGAGATGAGTTAAAGAAATGCTAAGGAACTCAAATTAGAAGCACAAGGTCTAAAATGCGCCCTTGAAGAAGAGAGGGTAAAATGTTCCTAAGTGTTGATAAAATGGATGCTCACCCATGAAAATGCGCCCTTGAGGAAAGAATGAGGGTGAAAATCTTCTAAGTGTTAGAAACTTGAAGTTGCCTACTCAAAATGCGCCCTTGCAGAAGAGAGGGTAAAATGTTCCTAAGTGTTGATAAAATGGATGCTCACCCATGAAAATGCGCCCTTGAGGAAAGAATGAGGGTGAAAATCTTCTAAGTGTTAGAAACTTGAAGCTCAAGCCCCTAAATGCACCTTCACTTGGTGATAGCTTGGAAATTTTACTAAGTGTCGAAACTTGATGCTTCCCATGCAATTTGCGCCCCTGAGCTTAGAGTTGACGAAATTGAAAGCTTGACATGCCATTTGCGCCTCAAATTGAAAGCCCAACCTCTTGTTTGTGCCTGGAAGAAGAAGAGAACATATCCATATGCGCCCAAGCTAAGAGATGATGGCATGAAAGTTTCTAAGGCGTGGGAATTAAAACTTCACACATCCAAATGCGCCCTCAAGTGAAAATCCATCCTCTTGTTTGCGCTCAAAGTCATGAGGGTGAGCTAATAAATTTGACTAAGGCAGGAGCGAAATTAGAAGCAAGCACCCTTGTTTGCGCCTTGAAGAGAAGATGGAGGAGTTAAATAAAATTCTAAGTGTGGAAACTTGAAAGCTAGACCCCTTATATGCGCCCCTGGGTAGAAGAGCTTGGGAAATATTCTAAGTCGTGGGAATTTGATGCTCAAATAGTCATTTGCACCCATGAAGACAAGATGAGCCTAAAATGTTCTAAGGCATGAAGAGTGAAAGCTTATAGGGTGAAATGTGCCTTGCTTAGCATGAAGAGCTTGGGAAAGTTTTTAAGTATCCTAAATTTGAAGTGGACCCCCCTAAATGCGCCTTAAGAAGGACACTTGAAAATTTTCTAAGTGTTGACAAAAATGGAAGTATGAGGTCCCATATGCGCCCTTGAAGTGAGAAGTAAGTTCAAAAAAAAAAATGTCTAAGTCTTTCAAATTGAAACCTCCCCCCTCCAAATGCGCCATCATGGAAGAAGTAGTTGAAAATATTCTAAGTGCTTAAAAATGAAAGCACAAGAGGTTATTTGCGCCCTAAGGAACAATAGGAGTTTGAAGTTAAATGCCTTGAACATTTTGACCTTGGAAATATTTCTAAGTGTGGGAAATTTAAAGTGGACTCCTCTATAGGCGCCTAGAAGTTATGTGAGGAATATTTCAAGGCGTTGGAAAATTTTGAAATTTAAAATACGTCCTATCAAATGCGCCTAGGCTTGAGTGATGAAGTGGTAAAATTTATTTTCCTAAGTATTGATATTTAAATATCACCTTAAGAAAAATATATCTAGCTTGGAGGAGTAATGAAATTCTCTCAAGAATGAATAAAATTGGCTGTGGATATGATAGAATGTACCGGCTTCATGAGATGGAAGAAAATTTTCAAGTCAAAGCAACAGGATACTCACAAGGATGAAGAAATGGATTAAATTTGTCAAAAATTATTTTTTCTAAGGTTCAAAATTCAAAAAAATTAAATGAACCCATTCGTTGTATACCCATGAATTTGATGCATTCTGAGGAAAATTTTCTTCTGGGTATTTAAGATTATCGATGAGGAATGGATTTTAGGGTCTTCCATAGCTCGCCAAGGATTCTGAGGTAAAGATTTTAAATTGGCACCAGGTTGATGAATTTCCTAAGGGAAATTTGAAAATTTTCTAAGGCAAGGAATAAAATGTGTTGTTGAGAGCCTAGATAATTTTTGATCAAATTCCTGATGAAAACATTTTGCTCGAGCCAAAGTTGAATGAAATATCAAAGTAAAGTGCGCCAGGCAGGATGCGAGATAGGTTGGAAATTTGGCTAAGGCATGAAGAATTTAAATGTGAAGCTGGCTGGTGAAGATGACAAACTCTTGGAAGTTAAAGCGTGAAAATCCTGGTAAGTAAGGTAAATTTATATGATAAAGTGTTCTGATGCTCTTCTTTTTATCTGTTTTACAGGATGAACAACAAGGCTGGAGCACAATAACTTGAAGCGATGAAGAAAATAATCCAAGATGACATTTCAACCTCGAAGGAAGAAAAGTTGCGAAAAGTGGCTAAGTGTTGAGACTTGGTATAACTCAAGTGACAAAGAAGAAGTTGAAGAACAATGTCAAAAAGAAGATCAAGAGCAGTGTGAACACGTTTCAAAGTTGGAATCTTCTAGAAGGATGATGGACATTAATGGCTCATTTATTACCCCACTCCTCTGGTGGCGGTTTTTAGGGCGAATCTTGTTTAGGGCTGAGGTGGCACAATCTGGGCCATCCAGCCGATTGTAATCTGAGCCGTCCGTTGGACTTGGCCAGCTATAAAAGGGGGAGCCCCCCTCATTTGTATTTTAGTAGAAGCAGAGCTTAGAGATCGGAGTAGAGAGTAGAACAGAGACACTTTAGTTGTAATAGCTTAGCATAGCTTAGTTTGAAGGAGAAGGAAAGTTTTCCTTTGAAAAATTTTTAAGAGATTGTTGCGAAAAACTATTGTAATAAAAGATCTTTCATTGAATGGTGAATTCATCTTTGTTATAAGTAGCTAGCAAGGTTTCTTCATCCCTTCGACTTCAAGTAGCGTAAAGTAGAGTAGTTTTCATTTTCATGCAAGTAAATGTTAGCTTTAGATTTGTGGTGTCAATTGAGACAACTTCATTTTATCCATACCACTAGCGGCTTGCTGACGGTAAGTTTGCCTTGTGTGGGCAACTGGAAATATTGCGAACTTAACTTTGATTGTGATTCATGTGTTTGTATGCGTCGTTCTGATGGTACTTACATGTTGAGTCATAATTTGAAAATCTCTCGTCACTCCCTTGAAGATTGCACCGACTTTGTGTAAGTTGTCCAAAGCGAGGCGAAGCAGAGTCTGGTCGAAGTCTGTCGAAGATTGATCCCACGTCCCGTCCTTAAATAGAACATAAACTTCTTAGGCCCTACACTCTTTTAAATTCAGTTCATTTCTGGTTAGAATTAGGAAACTTGCGCTCACTTGCCAAATCATCCAAATTGCATGAAAGCCCTTAGTCTATTGTCTGCTGTCAGTTGTCGAACAATTGTGTAAGTCCCCTTGAAATACCAACAAAATCACATCAAGCCAACTGAGACTATTCGCACTTAAAGAACCTTAGAGTTAAATGTATGATCTATCTCGCAATCTTAGCATGCAAGAAACTTTGTTCAAGAGAGGATAGGGTATCTATTGGGAAACTCTATTCTGTGTTGGTGCGGTCACAAAAACCACGTCGACAGGTCCCATGGAGGGGGGCTTCCTAAAAATTTCAGCAGGTGTTGCTGAAATTTTTTAGGAATATTTTAAAGTTGGCGGTCCCATGAATTCAATTTTGCAATTTAGCTTAAAAATTAATAAAATTATAAAATTCAAGGAACGAAGTGGAGTAATTTGATAAAAATTAATAAATAAATAAAATTTCTCTCATTTTTTAGTTTTTTTAGGAATTTAAAATTCTAAGTGATAGACAAGTGGGAGAAAAAATTCCTAAGCTGTAGGGGCAATTTCTAGCCCCACCTCAATTTCACCCGCTGAAATTTGCAGTCCTAAAAGGTAGGGGCTGCTATTTTTTAGGAGAAGATTCCAATTAGTCCTGTAGCATAATTTTTTTTGCTTCATAGGACCGCTTGATCCATAAAAATAGAAGCCCAAGCCCCCCCATGGGACCATTCAGTAAGGGATAGGAAGAATTGAAATAACCCCTTATTTATAGCAACTAGTAGTTACAAAAGAATCAAGGAATTTGGATTGAGTAGGGATATTATGAATCTATGAGTATGCTTTGTTGGAAAATAACTAATGGATAGCATAAATTGGAAACTTTTGTTGAAGAAGTAAGCCAATGTTTTGAGAATTAAAAATGACTATAGAGGTAACAAGAGGTTGGATAAACCCTTGACAAACCTAAATTGATACAAGATTAAAATCTTGCAATGTTAAATTGGAGTCGAGAGAGAAATTTGACACTTTTGAAAGAAGATTAGAGACTAGTGGTCAAGAAAAGAAGCAACCTACAAAGAATAAAAATTTGACATGATTCCACCAACTGGAATAGGCAACGTCAAATTGGAGATCCCAATTGAAAAGGGGAAAGAAGGCAAACAACCCTAGAATGTCTAAAGTTACCATGAATTGGGACAAAATTACTTGGAAAGATGATTGTTATTAGGGAACTAAAAAGTGAATCAAATTAAATCCGACAAATAGCAGCATAGTTTGGTTGAAGTATGAATAGAACTTACCAACTTGTCAATGGAAGTAAACTCACCTCTAGAAGGAAATTGGATATGAAAGGAGACTGTGTCAAATCGAAAGAACATCTTGGAAACAACACACTAAGGTGAGGACACATTCTTCATAAGGGATCCTTAGCCAAGCTCATCATCGGAAGAGGCTTTGTGGATACAAGATAATCTTCTACTTTCTCAAAATAATGCATGTAATGAAACATCTCAGAAAGGGCTGCAAGCATCTCAGAAAGGGATGTGGGAGTCGTATGCTGCAGTACATGGTCTGAGAAGCAATTCTGGGTAGTTTCCCAACCAACTCGAGCTCATTGGTATCCATTAATGGCGATTCCCAGGTCTGCTGACTTTGAGTCTGTTATTGAAATAGTCTCAGGTCTGATTTCATTTGAAATTTTGAGCTAGAGAGGTCTGAGTATAAATCTGGACAGATTGTGTCTTGTTATTGTGGATAGTCACCTTGCAAATAGAAGGGTTATGTGAAATGTATTCATGTATCAGCCTTGGGGTATTTTCTGAGAATGTATGATCTGGAAACTAGATTAGGAAGTGCATCTTATTCTCCTGAAAATTACATTAATTCTACTATTTGCATTCCTCTAAGTCTGCATTTTGTTACAAAATCGATGTTGTTATATTAAATAAAGGAACGAAAGTTCCTTAAATAGATTACAAGAGACAATGTTTCTAAAAGAAACAATCGTTAACAAGAGACAAAGTTAGAAAAAGCGAGATGACCATTAACAACACAAATAGAAAGATATTATTCTAATACCCTCCCTTAATAGTCATCATTCTAACTATCCAAAGATAACAGAGAAGGGTGCCCCCTTCTTCTCAGAACGTTGTTGCAACAAAAGACAAGAGCCTACCACTGACTCTGCCACTTGAGATGAGTCTACCACCAACCCTCCCAGAAACTACAGAACTTCCGAAAATAACATCAACTGTCCAACCTGATGTTGGAGAATTGTCCCTCCCTGTAGTCAGAGACACACCAAGAACAACTGCTACGATTTTGAGGAAAAATCGGTAAACCCTCCAAAATTTTGCAGAGGAGCATGATGCCCCAGAACAGACTGCAAGAAGCCAGATGTGCAGATGTTCGCCCTAGGAACTCCAGGTGCGACCAAAAAATTGACTGCAACAAACCACGATTTTTGAGGAAAAAATCACCAAACCCAAGATTATAAATCATCATTTTTTCGAAAAAAACGATAAAAACCAAATACCAAAGAGCCCTCCCGAACAACAGAAACCCTGACTAGGGTATACAAGAGAAAAACTCTTAATTTTTAAGGAGAAAATTAAACCCAGAAGACAATTTTTTTTTCTTTACGGGACAAAAAAATATTTAAAAACCTAGAACATAAATTGTCGGCTTGAAAAACAGAGGGTTTGGAACCCTAGCTGCAGACAAAAGGTGCCCAAAAAAATTGGACGACAACCCAGAAGTTTGCACAAAAAACCCACAAAGAATATGTAGGTAGAATTTTAGGTCGACCAAAAAAAAACAGAGGATTTTTGAAAAAACCCTAGGTGGCCATGGAAGCTTTAGAAATTGCAGAAAAAATGAAGAACTCAAGCCAGCCACAAACAACCATGAACAGGAACCCTAGCTGCCCACAAATAGTGAAAAAATTTCTGAAGGTCGTGGGAAATTTTTTTTGCTCAAAACGCAATCAAGAAAGGGCAAGAATTGTGTTGAAACCCACAGGTCACGTTCACCAGAAAATGTAGATTTAAACACCAGAGATCGCATGCCAAGAAAAATGCGACTTCCAAGATACAAAACATGGCCTAAGAAAACCTTTTAGATCACGTAGGAGGATTGCATTTGTCTTCCAGAAAAACACTTTTGAAAAACGCAACAAGAGATGCCAACAAAACGTAGGTTTCAAAAACGTGGGCAGCAAATGCGTTTTAAAAAAAAAACTGAACTCTTAAAACTTTGAAGTTGCCAAAGAAATCCCGTCGCAAGGGAAACACGGCCAGAGAAACCAACAAAACACAACTGTAAGAAGGTCGCGCAGGCGTCACAGGAAAAAATACCGAGCACGAACAGAGCACGCGGGTTTAGCAGAAATAAAACCGCGACCAGAAACCCATGATTTTTTATTTGCAGAAAGCCCTCAAGTTTTTTCTAGAAGAGCCACGAATTTCGAAAAGAAAATCCTTGATAGCCTTCAAAAAATATTTTCCAAAGAAGACTAGAGAAATTTTCAATTCAAAAATAGAAAAATCTATAAACAATTTTTATGAATTCAAAATTCTTATTTTCTCTTATGGCTTTGATACCATGTTACAAAATCGATGTTATATTAAACAGAGGAACGGAAGTTCCTTAAATAGATTACAAGAGACGATGTTTCTAAAAGAAACAATCGTTAACAAGAGACAAGAAAAAGCGAGATGACCATTAACGACACAAATAGAAAAATATTATTCTAATACATTCATCTCTGTGATCCAAATCTGCTCAATATAGCATGGTGCCTTGTACAGGACGTCATAGTATTAAGTTTGAGACAATTACAGCCATCATAACACTCAGAAAAGGTCTTTGTAGTCCCTTCTTTTATCATTCTGAGTATTGCCTAACTGCTGTTCAAACTGGGTACAATACATTGTCAATTTGGGAGTCTGTCTGAGTTTGTGAAGGTCTGCAATTAATTTCTGAGCAGTTGTTTAATGTACATCAGACCCTCTCTGTTAATTGTCTGGGCCAATCACATATTTCTGAGTATGGAACAATCTGATATTAATTTCTGTGCATTCTAATATTGTAAAACCAGACTTATGTGAAGTCAGATTTGCTTTAGAATCTTACAAAGATCATTCATGTGTGTATTTGATTGTGTTCAATAAATCCATGATATTGCAAAAGTTTGATAAAATTGAAAATCTATCAAACTGGGAAAAATAATCGAAAATTTTACCTTGTCCGGGAAAGGCGTATTACAGCTGTCCCCTTGCCATACTAAAAATTTCGGAGAATTTTTGCTGTCCTGGAAACCATGCCCTTGTATTTACCCTTCATTGAAACTTGGAGAAACACTAGATTTTAACGAGCATTTGTAATTAACCTAAGTATACTAGAGTGCCTTATCTTGCTTCTCAAGGTATTTTAGTGCTGTTCTTATCACAGCTAATTGATCATCTAAGACAAGCACAATGTTGCTTTTCTCATGGTTGTATTTACTTGAGCATAGAATTTCCTTCATCCTTTAGCACGTGTCATATGAAGTTCTGATTGTCCTACTCCTGTTGATGTTAGATTTTGGTTGATTTTGTATTTTCTTTGGAAAGCATGACATGCACAATTTACCTCTTTTTACATATTTTGCATAATAGACAATGAAAAATTGTAATTATTCTTTTTAAGTCATTTGAAACAAGAAGATATAAATAACAAATTCACTAATTATTTAGTGCTAGCATTGTTCACAAAGGGATCCATGAATTCTGAATTTTAGTCATTTGGAACAAGAAGCAAGAAATAACAATCTCTCCAATTATTTAGTGCTAGCATTGTTCACAAAGAGAGACATGAATTTTGAGTTTTTAACAGGTGGTGGTGGTATCAAGGTGGTTTGGAGGGATTCTACTTGGTCCAGACAGATTTAAACATATTAACAATGCTGCCCGTTCACTTTTGCTCAGTTGTGGCTACATCAAAAGTCAAGGCTCAAGCAACTCTACCTCTCAGCAGAAACATGGAAGAGGATCAAATCAAAAAGGTTAGTACCATAGAGTTTGGCAGTTATCTTGGTTTTGTCAAACTGTCCTCAAAGTATAAATTTTTTATATACTCTGCACTAGGCAAAAATCATCTCTAATCATTTGTGTTACCTAGGAAACTGGAAAACAACTCTTTGATTTGATATTTTGACTCTCTTTATGGAATTCTATAAACCAGATTGAGGACTTCACGTAGTCTTGTGTCATACATTTTGACTATTATCTTGATTTTATAAAACTGTGTACAAAAGTACAGATTTGAGACATTGTGAACTTGGAAAAAATCATGTTTAGCTATTTAGGTTATGTTTAGAACTTGCAAATGACCCATTGATATGTGATTGATATAGAATTATATAGCCCAGATTAAGGATTTCATGTATACTAACTCTGTTTTGGATTGTTAACTGGACACAGGGAAAAAGAAATAAATATCAAGATTCAAGAATTCTGAAATAAGTATATTTGGACTTGGCATGTAGTGGATTTTCCTTCGCTTATTTGAAGGAAGAAAATCAAAATATACAGCTACTTCCTTCCTTATACTTGAACAACAGGCGGGTTATTAGATTTATATATCAAGGTAAAATATTTTCTGTAAGTTGGGAGTGTCCAAGGGATTGAGCTTAATTGCTTAAAGCATTGAGTTCTCCATGTGAAGACCCAAGTTCAAATCCCAATAGGGCATCTAATAGGAAATTCTAAGTTGTGACTTTTGGTCTTCCTTGGTTGGCTTCTAATGTGGAGGTGCTTTCTAAATAAGTGGGTTTCTAAGTTGTAACTCTTGGTATTCCTTAGGTGGTTTCTAGTGTGGTTGCTTAAAACGAGCTGATATTAGTCTCATGGTTGTGCTCACAAGAACTTGTATTTGTCTCATGTTGATGCTTGTATGAGCAGAATATTTGTAAATGATTAATAGTATAAAAAAAGAAAGTTTAGAGTTAAGCAATAAAGTTGTGGATGGATGAATAGACCATATTTCAATAGTGTGACTTGTTTGTGATTCATCTGTCTAAATATTTCAACGAGTATTATAAACAATTTGGGTTTAGCAATTAGTTTTTATTTATTTATTTTGTATTTAAAAAATACAGTATTGTTATTCCATTCTATTTGTGTAATGAAAACCAATCTATTAGTTGTACGTGTCACATAAATTCAGATCCAACATCATGGAAAACATAATGCAAAGGATTTTTTGCTATTAATCCATCATGATAAATAAACTGAAATAATCATATTAGACAAGGAACCATTGCTTAAATGGGTTCTTTTCCAATAGTATCTCTCCTAGGACAATGAGAAGACAATGATCAAACACCACATCATATCACCCAATGTGCTCAATATAATATGACACAATTATTGATGGTAACATATAAGCAACATCTGATCACGATATCCTCTAATTTGAGGGAGAACATTCAACTATATAAGTTATGAATGCAAAATACATGAAAATTAGAGAACCACCTTTTCCCATCCAAGCCCCTAAGAATAAAATTAAATCATGTGTACAACATAATCTTGTAGAGACAACTTTTATTATGCTTTTATTACACTCATTATTCATCCCCTACATCCATCTACCTGTTAGAATAAGTCATCATCCTTGATGACTATGATATAAGGATCCATATGACGAATGTACCACTTGCTCCAAAATTTCTAGGCATGGAACCATTGCAAACATCTATGTCATGCTAGTTGTTGATGTGTGACAGGACCTTTGTGTTAGAATTGATGCCAAAATTCCACGTTGTCTCAGCTTCTCATTTTCCTTCAACAATTCTGCCAAAGCCCATTTCTTATCCTTATGTATCTCCTTTGCTTGATTCTCCAATTCCACCTTGTCCCTTGCTTAAGCTCACTCTGAGTTCTTGTGGAAACTTTGTTTGAAGCCATGGTCTTCTTCCTTGTAGCTTACTTTTCAATATCTTTGGAGTTATTTATTTATGTTTTATGCATCTTCAGTTTTTGGGTAACCTCTTTGAACTCTTTACCGAAGTTAACAATTCTTGCTTACAACTTTGTTGCTTGCTTATTTGTTTTGTTCTTCAAAGTCTTGGCCAGTTGGACCTCTTGTATGGCATAATCATACTAATGTTGTTTTTCTTTGTCTTCCAAGCTAGATAAATATAAAAATGTCATTCGCCGTGGAGATTAAGCTAGGCCAACTCATTAATTCTCCTGGGTGCTATCATCATCCATCAAATAGCTCAAGATTCATCCACTTTGGAATGTAGTCTTGTGCACATCACACTACACTACTGAATTTGACTCCATTTTCCGACGGACGTTCGTCGGTCGTTCGACAAACATTTGTTGAAAAATTGACGAATTGACGAAAAAAAAAATCGTTGCTATTTTTTTGTCGAAAAGCTAACGACAAATTAAACGTCGAAATAACGGCGCAGATTCGTCGGCCATCGACATCATAAAATGACTCAAATGTTCGTCGGAATATCGATGAAAACTTCGTGTATCCACCGACGAATTACACCAGAAGTTTCTCGCCATTTTGACGAAATGGGCAAGGAGTAACGTCGAAACAACACTAGAAGTTCGTCACCATTTCGATGAAATGGGCAAGGAGTAGCATCGAAACAACACCAAAAGTTTGTTGCCATTTCAACGAAATTGGCAAGGAGTAGAGTCAAAACAACACCAAAAGTTCGTCAAAATTGCGACAAAATGGGCAAGGAGTTATGACGAAGCCTTCGTCGCAGCTATAGCAACTTCGTCGAACCTTTTCGGTGATTCGTCAGTAGTTTTCATCAAAATTGTGACAAAACAATGCAATTTTTTTTAAAAAAAATATATTCGTTGAAATGTACCATCGCGGAGACTGATGACTGATCATACATACAGACTGCAAGATGCATAAATGCATAGAAAAAACATTACACTTGAGATGACTGATTATACATACATACTGCAAGATGCATAAAAAAAGCATTACACTTGAGAACAACCAAGGGCTAACAAGGGAAGGAGTTAAGAAACAACTCTACCTATCATCACAGTTTTGTTGTTCCTCCTGAGAGAATCCTACAAAGACAAGTTTACAATACCAAGTCAAATAATATGAAAAAGACTTACTTCCATACAAATTAAATGATTATTCTCACAATGGCAATTGTCTAATTACAACAACAATTCCATGAAAGGCTATCCATGTTTCATAAGAGATGACTGATCATACATACAAACTGCAAGATGCATAGAAAAAACATTACACTTGAGAACAACCAAGGGCTAACAAGGGAAGGAGTTAAGAAACATCTGGATTGAAGAGAAAATGTGTAGAGAAAATGTTGAGCAGTGTCAAGAGAACAGAACTTGTAGAACATATTCTTGACCTAATCAAGTTTTTGAACAACTTAAACAAAATTAAAATACTAACACATACATGAGACATGTAATGGACTTCCAATATCTGCTATCTTTTTCATTAATGCAAAGGTAGGTAAAGGAGAAATAATTATAATTGTAACACTATTCATAGTCCATAAATTATGTTAGTAATTTGTGTTCAATGGACCTCGGTTTTATCATTATCGCCCATCTAATACCATATTTTAATCCGAGTTTAATTATCTCAGATCTAAAGAAGCACCTTCAATTAACCATTTAAAGTACTATAAAATAAGGTAAGACTTTTACTTGAGAAAGATTGGGTACACTTGTAGGATTAAAGTTCTTGCAATCATCAGGATTTATTGGCACACAGACACAACCTGCAACATATGAAGTAATGGATGACTATAAGTTAGTGAAATGGTCTTTAATATGTGAGTGGTTTGCAAATTGATTGGTAGAAAACAAGGTTACAAATAGGTCTACATGAAAAATTATGAGGATAATCTACTATAATCATCAAAATAGATGAAAAGTGCAAAGGAAAGAGTCGAGCTACATCTCTAGAGCATAAAAAAAACACATGCAAGAAACATAAAAACAAAAGAACAAACCAGTTTTTGGATGAATACAAAATGGTGCCTTCAACAAGTGATTCATATGTTTTCACACCTGACACAGAACATTAAGAAGATTTTAGTCTTCCTCTGAAATTAACTACTTACAGAATAAACCCAAAAACCAATATTATATACCTCTATGTCTAGCCGAGGGTAGGTATAAGAGAAAAAATTCTTCAATGCAATGCCAAAAAATATCAATGTGTGTGTAGCTTTGTATTATTCAAAATATCATTTCACTGCCTAAGGAAAAATACCAAAGTGATGTTTTAAATTTCAATCTTCACATAGGCTCCCTTATTGCTAAACATGCATATACAAGCATTATTTGAGCTCTAAACTATTTAAATATTAAGGATTTAATTAGCTATAAGATGGAAAATTGTTGTTTAGACATAATCCATCATCTTTTACATATCTTTATTCACTCCTAGCGCTTCAAATAAATTTGTGTATATGAGACAAAAAATGTGAATCTTTTATGACAGAAAATTCTTAAAATGAGGGGGGAGAGAACAAAGGGTAGGGGGCAAGAGAATGCTTGAATGTATAGCAAAGTATAACATTTTGATCAGAAACAAATCTTAAGTTTGAAGCATTAATATCATTTACAACATTTATGATCAAGAATGAATGTAAGTGGATAAACTTTTACACCTGTAGATGATACAAAATTTCATGTTTAAATCGAAGCCTCCCATCAACAACAAGATCCAAATATCCATGTATCTATCTCAATCAAGCCTCTAAACCCTTCAAAGCTGTCAATTTTTCTACAAACCTGTTATGCACAAAAGTCAAATTTTAGAGTTATGTCACCACTAAAAACAAAAGAAACAAAGCTTTGAAACCAAATCCACACACAACACAATGTGGTATTCATACAAAGCCATACAAACAAACTAAACTCAGAACATTGGAATGGAAACAACTTCAAATTATGACAGAGCATGGATTAGGGTATAAAGAATCATTTTTCTGCCACCATAGTGAAAAGTTAGCACTTTCTTTCATCTTTGCATATTGGTTTGATGCTTCAAACGATGCATTTCTTATATTGAAAAGTGCATTACCTCATTGAGTTTCTCTTTGTTTTGAGAATAGTTTAATATTCTCTACTTAACAGGGCCAACCACATGACCGTGGAAGTTCATTTGGCCCTTCCCCCTCCCACCCCCTCACATCACTCTCAATTCCCCATACCCAATCATATAACATTAATTATTCATTCATCTATTAATAACATATAACATTCATTCATTAACATATAACATTCATTAATTAACATATTCACATTCATTCATTAATATATAATATTTATTCTTTCAGTTTTTACATATTATCAAAAATATGGTTGTCATGATATGATTACACTCACTTTTTCTTTTTCTTTTTCTTTTTAAAGCTACAAAAATATGAAGTGGAGTATCGTTTTCTAAATCAATATTTGTCCCCCCTTTAGTTATACCCTTTGCTCGTGATCTTAATGTACGCCTAGTTGTCTGCTCATGACGTGGACACCGCTACAAGGGGGTCTGCTGCAATAAGAAAAAAATGTTAAACTGATATGTTTTATTATTATTGTTACAAATATTTCATTAATTAAAAGAACATTAGAGTGGTTCTCTTTACCTAATGGGTCCACATCATGTTCCTGAACTTTTGTTATAGACTCATGCTCAACATGTTGAACACCCTCTAAATCTTGATCTGCAGTTGAAACACGAAAGGTTACATTAATTAATACACCAATTGAAATTAAATATGTTTAAGAGAACATGAGGGTGGTCCTCTTTACCTAATGGGGCCACATCATGTTCCCGATCTTCTCTAGCCTAATCATGCTCAACACGTTGATCACACTCTAAATGCTCTAAAGTTGAAACATGAAAGGTTACATTAATTAATACACCAATTGCAATTAAGTATGTTTAAAAGAACTTTAGAGTGGTCCTCTTTACCTGATGGGGCCACATCATATACCTGATCTTCTCTAACTTGATCATGCTCAACATATTGATCATGCTCTACATGCTCTAAAATACCAGGATGCACACCATGACCTTCATTTGCATGTTGTGCTCCACCCTCACCAGGCTGCATTCCAATGTCATGTGCAGTATTATCATTGTTTGAATGTTTAAAACAAATAGGCATGTAATTACTTTATGGTGGAAATTAATATTGAATAGATTGCACAAGTATTCAATTTAAAATAAACTTTAGTGAGTTTATTTACCTGCGTGTCGGATGCAGTGGAAGATTGTGTTTGCCTAGTCAAGACTCTTAGGCATTCAGCCACGGCTCCATAGCCTTACTGGAATGCAATCTTCAGGTCCTCTTTTGTGGGAACTCTATTGAATTCAGAGCCCTACATTTTTGCATAAGATTATGAATTTTGCTTCTATGGTGTGATAAAACCAAAATTGTTTTCAATTTATTATTTGGATGCAATATTTCATTTATTGATACTTACAATTCGTGCAGCTAATTTCATATAACCACTAGAGCCAAGTTTGTGCTACCCATGTTTTGCTAGTCTTGCCTTTGTTACCTTTGATGTGTCAGGCAGCCTATGAAAAGTCTGAAATACGTTAGATTATGTAAAAAGAAAGAGTAATCAGTATATAATTACATTGTTAATAGTATCACATACCTTCCTTGGCCCGATGGTGTCTTTCCTTTTTTCTTTTCAGCCTTTTCCTTTCCATCTAACACCAGGTCCTTCCACTCCCTCTCCAAAATCATGGGGGGATGCTCGTACTTTTTGTTCTTCTTTAAATGTGACCTATATTGGTCCCTCGCATACTTTAAATAGGTACCAGCTTTCTTAAGAACCTTGGTTCGGTTGAATGTTTTATCACCAAACAGCACAACTAAACGGTTAATGAGCTCATCTTTTAAATCTTGATTTTGGGCATTCCACCGTGTACGTATGGTGGGCCCAAAGAGCTCCAATGTAATATCACTTAGATGTTTATAAAAAACGTCATTTCCTGCAAAATGATCATGGGATCAATTGTCTAAAAAGAGCGATCAATAAGTAAATTTCAATTGCATTATATATAATAATAATTCAAACAGTTTAAAGTACCTGAGACCTTCTCTATCTTTATGGGAACGAAATCCTCGGTCACCACAAATGTGACCGGCAATGTTCTGTACTAGTAATATGGGAAGATCCAAGAAATGCTACTAAAACATCACTAGTACTAGTGGCATCTGCATCCCAAGTGTTGGCGTAACAACTAGCACCTCTGGAGTAAGAGTTGGTACGGATAGCTATGCACACTATGCAATGAGTGCTCTTCAAATTAGGAGGGGGCTCCCTCGTTGTGCTTTAACAAAAATGCTTGTAAAGGGAAAAGTAATCTAAACTATCTCCTGTCTTTTTGTCTCAGTAGAGGTACAAGGCTTTCACGAAAACTATATACGTTGCAGCTGAGTATTTTTTGGTTTCGCAGACTACTAACTACAACTAGGCTAAGTACTTAAAATCTATCCAATTTTCTCAAGAAAATAGAGCATGAGGAAATGGAGCAAGGATAACTATCTGACGATAAGCTTGGTACAGACTCACAACGTGGAGGCAAGCGTGGCACAACTATCTGCTTGTCTGAATGAGCTTATTGTAAACAACAACACGATAAACCGCATACAGATTCTCAGCTTGGAGGCAAGGTGGCACAACTAAAGCTCAATCTGAATAGGTTTATTAGTCACACACATCAAACGATAACCAAGTACATATTCTCTACTTGAGGGCAAGGTGGCACAACTATCATCTCAATTTGAACAAGTTTATTGAACACAAAATAGATTTATCTAACTAAGGAAAGAATTCACCATTATAATTGCATGAAACCCTATGTGGCATAACAATTCATCATAATGGTAAAGCATGAACAGGTCAGAAGCAATATTGAAGGCAAGGTGGGCACAACGTATATTTCTCTCGTGCAAAAGTTATGTACAAATGAGCAAAAGCTCTTATTTATAGACATCAAAAGGTGTAGGGAACCCTAAAATCACCTTGAGTCAACTACAGTCTTGCAATGCATGCAAGATTTATTGCTAAGCCCTAATAAAGCAAACTATACAGTTAACTGGAAAACTACCATTAGATAACCGAAACATCTAATCTAAAAATGGACAATTGTGCAAGCATGCACGTCCTTATTGAAAGCATGTTAACTGGAACACTACCATCAGTTAACGTAAACCCTAAATGTTACTCCAAGTAAATAAGGCTGATCTCATAATAGATATGCATGAGACAAAACAGCAAGTTAACTTGAGAAGGTAACGCCAAGTTTAACTCTTGTGTGTAATGTCTATCCTGAGAGATGAGAACTGAAGTCTACTGAGTGCGATCTTGGGCAACCAATCCCTCAACGAGATCGTTAACTGCATCACTGTCTGGAGCTATGACGCTCTGCTGAAGTATGCTATGTCTGTGCATCATGTCCTCACCAGCTGTGATCTGAGACTGAAGTTCACCTCTGCTCCTCGTTGCTTCGTCAAACAATGCTGACATGACTGTACGCTGACTAATCTTAAAGCCAATGGTCTCCCCATTGAAAATGGTATGAATGAGTGCCTGGAGCTTTGACTGAACATCGGTAAGCTCGACATAGGCACCACCCTCAATCTGATATCGGCATGGTAAGTGAGAAACTAAGGTTCTCAAAAACCGGAGTGCACT
The DNA here is from genome assembly GCA_007258455.2 of Sequoia sempervirens. Classification (NCBI taxonomy): domain Eukaryota; kingdom Viridiplantae; phylum Streptophyta; class Pinopsida; order Cupressales; family Cupressaceae; genus Sequoia; species Sequoia sempervirens. The sequence goes on from VDFB02118530.1 coordinate 30,134, forward strand.
AGTAACATGCTCTCTACTCTCAGCCAACTATGATGCCAAAGTCTCTTCTATCTTTGCCTTGAAAACCAACCGTGTTTTCCAAGAGTAGATAGCCTCCCTATCTTCTGCATCTGTGACTGCATCATACGCCATACTCAGGTGAGCAATCATAATCTCATCTCGAGGTCTATCAATCGCCAAGTCTTGCTCCTCATCTTGGAGACGTAGATGGAGTTCTCGTGCATTATACCGCAACTGATATAACTCTGTGAGCATAGAATAGCCTCTAGCAACGAACTCCTCCTCCCATTCATCCAAACGCTTTCCATATGCAACCAAGTGATTAAGTTGACCTTGTTCTGCTGGAGGCTCAAGCATCGGCGGGAGTGTGGCGGTGGCATCTGACTTATGTACAAGGCTAGAAATATACTGATGAAGTTGCCTTATCCTCTCCATCTTTCAACATTCTATCCCTGGCACTGTCTATAGCAACTTGTAGGAGATCAACTTGAGTCTGGCGTGTGCTACGACCAAGGTTGACTGTGATAACCTCAAAATCCTAAGATTCTAACTCAGCTAAGTTCTTCCCCTGTGGAGGTATAGCAGTCTCAACCACGATCTCCATATCAGTATTCCTCTGCACGTGGACCATGTTCTTGATCCTCTTGTTTGGCGCATCCTAATAAACCTAGTCAAAATCTGAATGATTAAGAACATAGGATGGCTGCCTCCTCTTCCTTCCCAGCTGAACCTTGATCCAAGACTGGTCTCGACTAATGCTACTGGAAGGGTCCGTACTGGCGACAGGAGGCTGTGATGAGAGTGAATATACAAAGGCACTACTATGAGGTGGTGAGTCTAAGTCCAACTCAATATGAATTGGGACTGGTGACTGCTCTAGAACTGTTGTAGGAACTGGAAGCTAAATCTCAGGCACTGGTGGGTTGTGAACTGTCCTCTGAACTGGCTCTATAATAGGTTGAGTGACAGGATCTGTGTGTGTGTTAACGGCAGGCGCCTTACCTTTTGAATTGTTTGGCGCTTGATTCTTCTTGGGAGGATTACTCCTCTTCTTTTGCTTAGGTTTTGACGAGGAAGGTAGCGAAGGATCCACCACTGGCGGCTCTACTCTGGGCATACTTACCCTCCTGGTCTTCTTGCTGTCGAGTTAAAGTATACTGTTCTGAATGACTCTACTTGACCTCTCCTTAATTGTTGCATATTCCTTAGCATACCAATCAACTGCTGGCAATGGTTGTGTGTCAACCTACTCCTTGAAGAAATGAGGAAGAACCTCTCCCTCATCATCTGATAAACCCTCCACATCTTCTGTCAAGAAAACATAAATTTGTGAAAGAGAGAAGCGGCCATAGCTATGTCTGCGAACCTCGAAGTCATCTACGCAATTGGCCCAACAGTCCTCCATAGAAGGCTTATGAAATGTGCGACCACCAAGGTGAGCTGTGTAATGACCGTAAAGATCATAGTCACGAGCCTCAACAAGATACTTGAGGTGATATCTCTTGAGCTCTTGTCCTGCAGTCTTAGCATCAACAGCTGACTTGCACCAATACATACCAAACTGAAAAGGAAAATTGGCAGATAGTTTGTGTTTGCGGCGCAAAAGACGATGAACATCATGCAACTGCCTCAAGAACTCCATGAAAACTGTCTTATCCGAAGGATAACGTGGAAGCATAGCTGGATTTCCTATAAACCCATATACTCGGATGTAGGTGTATGTCAGGAATTGAATAAACCAATCTGCCCAACCATCCATCGCTGCCCTAGCAACTGCCGAGATACGAATGTGCAACTCCCGGTCCAAATTTCTCATTGTATAAGTCAAGAAATCCTCATGAACACGCTTGAAATGACGTTCAACATTATTGAACTCAAGCTAATCATAATACTAATAGACCTTTTGAACACTGAGAATGCCCACGGTGTTCAATCCTCGGAACTGACCCTGATAAGTGATTAAGTACACGAGATAAAAACACATGTGAAACTCATGGGCAACCAAGAAACCAGTGATCTGCTCATGGATAATATCGCTGATGAAGGATGCCCAGTCATAATGCTCCTGCCCAGATATGATGCAACCAATAATGTAATACATCCAAGGCTGGAAAGCATTAGCATGTGGCTGACCTGAGACACGACTCAAAAGTGTGATTAGAATCGCGTATTCATCCTTGTACTCACCACGACCCACAATGTTTGGCAGTCTGTTCTTTGCTTGCTTTAACCACCTCTCTGCCATTTTATTCTGACACTTGTCCACATCAGCATTGAATGCCTGCTCACACTGGTCCATGGAAATAACAAGACTGTTCGAGTGTTGAGGTATGCCAAAACTCCTTTCAATGTCCAAAGGCTTGAGACTGCAAATAACTCGTCCATCTACTGACACTATCTCACGAGTGACAGAGTTGTAATGCTTAATACAAGACATCACGAACTCAATACAGTGAACGGAGATAGGAATGGAAGCGGCCTCTAACAACCCAGACTATTGAATGTTCTGAATAATCGAACCTCTGATCTTGATTGGATCCAAGACTGCTTCTGGAAGCACCTTATGAAGATTCGTCTCAACCGTCTTGATGAAGTCATGAGTGAGAACCGTTTTGGTCCTATATTCGAGCTGAGTGTACTGCATTTTGAAAAACTCGCCTGTTGACTATGAACTTAACTATGTTCTGACAAGATTTCTGAAAGCTAAAAATAGCCTGCTGAGACCAAAAATAGCCTTTCGGAAGAGTTATTTTTGGCGAAAATATGAGATATGGGTTTTGTCCAGAAAAAGATTCTAAGACAACCCAGAACATTAGAAATGCAAAAATATGACTTCTACTTGACCGTGCAACGAATTTTCAGTTGAGAGAATTAGAAACTCAAGAACGGATGTTCTAAAGTTAAAAATTCCTAAAAATTCAAGCGCACGATTTTAACTCGAGGAAGTTGTACGAAAATGATCTAGATGTTTGAACTTGTCGAATTTGCCAATTTCAGGAACATGTGAATTGAGATTTGAGAGAAAACTGAGAATCAAGGAGGAAAAAGACGTTTTTTGTATGCTTCTCTTTTGTGAAAATCACCCTTGAATTCTTCAAATTACTGATAATTGTGAACTTTAACCTACAAAAGAATGTTTTTAAAGAAATCGCCCTTGAGAACTGATGAAGAAATTCACCTTTGCCTGTGAAAATCGCCTTTTTCTTGAGGAAATTATGAATTTCTCTAAGCTCTATGAATGAATAATGAAGATGGCGAATTTGCTTAAATAAAGAAAATTCACACCATCTTATGAACTGTAAGATCAAAACCCTGACTGAAATAGACGCCTTCTAATTGGACCCCCTTCAGTTTTACTGCCACTGACACTGAGTTCAAAATTTAAATAATAATAAAATATTCATTATGTAATTTGCAAAGGCGCCAATTATAGAAATTTTCCATTTTAATGCAAAAATATGCAAAATAAATATTTAAGAATTATTCAACTTCAGTTGACAAACCGAATGAAGCTTTAGGATTCACCGGCAAACTTCACTGATTTCAGAAAGTCATCATTTGAGCTCATAGGCGTCCATTTGCTCAAGCTATTGCACTTTTTATTAACTTCCTATTTTATAGCTGACTAAAAGTTACGATTGGCCAACTTCGACACTGATTTTTGGGTGACCAGGCGATGCTGAGACTAAACTGGAGAATTCATCAGAAAGCTTGTTGAACAAGGAAGAGATGTCTGTTGGGAGTCATCACTGCAAAATCCATCGTTTGACACCTCAAAAAATTAGGCGCCCTTGATTAAATTACTTTTATGACACCAGACTTAAGCCATTTCCCAAACTGCCATCTGACGCTTCAAACGGCTGCTGACGACGAACGGTGAACCCTGCTGACAGGCAATGAAGCTCACTGCATGACTGGAGATATTCTGCGTCCGACGGATATATGCGAGGCATCTGACAACTGCATTAAGGGCCTCAAAAGTGAAGGCGCCCCTGGCCTGAGAAGGCTCAAACACTATTTTGACAAAAGTCCAACTCTCAACCAGATGACCTACTTTGACCTCTGATATTTGGAGCTGGGGCGACCTGATTCAAGTGTCTTCTGTCTCAACGTGTAACTAGAAGGACCCACAAAATATGTCTCTGGAGGTGACGAAGCGAGAAAAATGCTTCTAAGACCTCAAAAAGAAATGGGCGCTTTCCAAAACAGATTTTATGACCAGACTTAGCCATTTCTGAGTTGTCTTCATTTTGCAGTATAGCACCAAAGACCTCACTTGTACGAGCATTTGCAAAATCGTGAAGGCTAATGGCTGGGCTCGTTGAGTAGCAAAAGTGATTACACTCAACTCTCGTGAAGACTTCGACGACGAACAACCTCATCTGATAAGCCAAAAAGCAAGGCGCCCTTGACCTATGGAAATACAATGAAAATCTTATGCCAATTTGCCTGTGAAATTACGTGCTTGGTAGAAATGTCGTCACGACCTCTCAGAATGTCGGATCGACGGGCAAGATGGTGCATCGCGGAGCTGGACTAAAGTAGCACAAACGCTAGGAAGACCTCGTCAGCAAATACACGCATCTGAAGGATCTCTTGGAAGGGCGCCCCTGAGCTACAGGGGCGCAGCTTATCATCTAGAGAAGTTTCGTGACATGAATTCACTTCAAAAGCTCATCTTCTGTCGTCAGCTGTCGGAGCCTCGGACATTGGATCATTGCATTCGATAACTCGTTGGATAGGCAAACTGGTCATGAAGAGGTTGACTGCATCAAACATCATAAATGCCAAGCTTTGACCCCCTTTGAAGAGGTGCGCCCTCAAGCTACAGGGGCGCAAAAGCTCAGAAAGGGTAAGTTTTTGCGAATTGCCACTTCAGGATCTTCAACTTTTGTCGCCTGTAACTGGAGCTTCAAGTGTCGGAAAGCTTCGCAGCTTAGCTCATCGGATAGGTAGACCAATTCTGAAGAGATTGACTATATTCATGACCATTTTCAACAAAATCTTGACCTTCAAAAACAAGGGCGCTCCTGAGCTACAGGGGCGCAACTTTGTTTTTCTCTGAAAAATCTCCATAAAATAACCACTGGAAACTTTGCCCTGGCCACTGAAAAGACCATGTGAAAGCATAATTGTTGTCGCAAAATGCTCCTCTGTTGTGAAATGCTTCGTTTTGAGCCTCCAGTTCAGGTTTTGATCAATGAATGGTGCCTTTGACTGACAAAACAATGACAAAACTCCATGCTTGATATTGCCCAAAAACTATACTTGACATCATTTTAGCAAAGTTTAAACTCAATTAAGCAAAATGCCTTGATGAAGCAAAAAAAATTGTTTTTGGGTACAACATTAGGTACATGTCCTGAGGCATGTTCTGGCATGTGTTCGCTACCAGAGGGTGCATTAACGGATGTCTGCATGGTATGTGTTGCCGACATTTCAGACAACAATATAAGCACGGATGATGGGGTCAGATGATGTGATGTATGTGCGGGAAGATTAGGATGGACACTTGCACCAACCCCTACTCCTCGAGCAGCACTTGCAGTACCCTGATCATGACCAGGAGCATCATGAGGAGGTAAATAACCCTGTAAAAATAACACATATTTTAGTTCATGACATAAAAGAGTACAAATATAAAACCATGAATGAACTTATGTTATAATTAAAGACCTCATGACAGCTTACTTGCAAGTTTTGTAATCTCTTAGACAATATTTTAACCCTCTCTTATCTCATCTGTTTGAGGCACTATGAATATCAATTTAACAATTTCTTCATTACATTTTTTTTGGATCTTTTTTATCATATCAAGAGGGTTTGTTGAATAAGTGATGTCATCATGACAAAATATTGACTGCACCTCACCATGGATGCTCTCGTCTACTGGTGGTGTCTTTCCCCGATCAGTCGACTGCAACAAGAATATTAAAAACATGATTGAAATTAACCCAATAAACTTATGAAAAAAACATAATAATAAAATATTTTGCTCGTATTTAATTTGTACAATTACAATGAGGTAAACCTGTCAGGTAGAAGCGCCTAAAGATACATCGCAATCTGTACTCTGGGTCAGAGCCTTCTCCGTACGATCAATGTCCCGCTGTAACAAAAATTAAATATAAAAAAACATTACCAAAATGAAACCAAGACTTACGAAAAAAAACATAAGAATAAAATGGTATATTGGAGTCATTAATTGGAGGTTGGGTAAAATGGTACATAGTATGTACCACCCCCATAGTAACTGTGTTTGTAACTAAGTGATTCAAATTGTAATCAATTAGCAACTCTTCCCCTATAGTTATTGATTTTATCGCACATACGAATACACAGTTTCCCTCGCGCGCTTCGAATATGCAATTGGGTTGCTTATTTGTTGACCCAGGTTGTGTATTGTTTATAAACCCTACAATATTCCCTAATGTTTTTGTCCTTCCATCAATGTACATAGCCACTCCTTTATTTTGATCCCTATCTTTTAGTTGTCTATAATTTGCTGATAGTGCATATCTACGCATACTTCATGTATATCGAACCAGTTGCATCCAATCTTTGTAACTGTAACAAGGTCCGACCTACTCCATCAATGTAGTAACTTTGTTGTAACAGACCTTTATGTTGTCCATGCAAAATAGGCCCAAACCATGTAATGACGATGGTGCTATGCAATATGTCCTCTCGTTGACACAAAAATCAGTGTTTATTGAAGGAAGTTCCTTGGGTACCCATTGTTTCTATAGATGTTTGTACCTCAAGGGCCCCTCGACATCACCTATGCTATCAACATCATAAGAACATGACCCCCCCTTTAGCAAGAAATTTTTTTATGCATTTACGGAATTTTCTTCTAATCTTTTGACCTTTAGTTGATCTCCCTCTTTTAGACATACTACATGTCTCGCTTTCCTCTTCTCTTCCTAAATTTCCCTCGCTCTAGGAAGACGGATCTGACAAATACCTATTTGGTGGTACCTACACTCATAAGGATGTTGGATAAAGTTTTTTCATGGTGATGTGATCCCAAGGTGACATTATGATTAATCTATCATTTCATCGCTAGAATTTCACAGGTTATAAGATAATCAAGTCTTAATAGATTGCAAGTTATTGTTACTACCGTCCAAATGTGTCCATCACAAATCAAATCTACTTAATGTTTTAACTCCCAAACTTTGTAACAAGTGTTAAATGTGACTATGGTCCACCAGTTACACAACCAAGGCCTCAAATGTATTCTCTAATTGTAATCAAAAGACTTTTGCTCTTCATTCAAGTAAATAAACTTGAAGGAAAACACCACCAAGTGGTTTATTGGACACCTACATGACTAAAAATAGCAGTGAATTTACATTTACTTTTCATATGTCTAAGTGGTTAACAGGGAGGGAGTGTGTACTAGGCCTGGTTAAGTCACCATAAGTTTATACTTTGGCAATAAATTTTTTTTAAGTCATCTTAAATCTTCCTATGTCTAATTGCTAGGAGACTTTTGGTATGTTTTAAGGTAGGATGATTGATGAAAGATCCCAAAGAGCCTTTCTCCATGGTATCTAGGTACACATAGCAGCAGTCTTCTCTTATACAGTTGAACATGATTTAAAGAACTTAGCTAGGAATTATTCATTTAACCTAAGGTTTTCTCATAATGCCATCATTGGAAAAGTATGATAAAAAAATTTCTATTATAAAGAATTGGTCTATGTGCCTCTAGTAATCACTATAAATATTTGTACTTGGATAAAATGACTAATTGCATCAGGTATGAGAGAATCAACTTTGAGTTCTTCAAATATTATATTCCTCTATTTATAATTTTTAAGGGTTGTGTGTGGAGGAGGTTATCACTACCAAGAAGGGAGGAGACTTTTCCTTGTATTCTTTTATAATTTTCATTATTCTTATTTATTTTACACTAATATTTACAAATACACATACATATGCATTTACTATTTTCATTTATTTCTCATGTACTTTAATAGTTTGATCAATTTTATATTATATGTGTTGAAGACTTCAAAATTTCAATTACATTCATTTATGGATATGGTGTATCTATAACACTACAAAACCATATGCTCTTTGCATTTACACTTGCATTTAGAAATACACATTTATATACATAGATATAGATTTCTTTAATGATATGTTGCATTTATTGTTCTAGGAGAGCATCCAATAATTGCATTTACATTTACATTTAAAAATACATATACATATATACATATATGTGTGTGTGTTGTTTTGTTGAAACCTAGGCTTGAACCTCTCATATCACATGCTTTTCTTCACAAAACTATTGAGGACAACAGCTATACCTTCTTTATTTCTCATCCTACGCCTTATTCATGCATCCTGCAATTACAACAGTATCCATGGGGCCTCTTACACAAGCTACAGTAATCACAAAAAGTGTAAGAGCCCCTTTATATAATGTTTCGACTACAAAACCCTAAAAAACAGGGTAACTCAAATTATGATTTGTTGGTAAGCTGTATGGACAAAATCATTAGCACCATCTTATTCTTGGAGTCTTTTGAAAGAGAAGTGAATTAGGTGGCAATTAAGTGCAAACCTTATAGTTTCAAGATGAATGAGGTGATCAATTTTGATTGGCCAACTAATGAAGAGTAACAGAAATGGGTAAATGTATATTTAACTAAGGAAGAGTGAAAAGGAGTAGGCTGCTAACGGTTGACAAATTAGCTGTTGCAGTTACAACAAATTCCAGTTTTATTTTTTGGTAACAGTCTAGGCGCGAAATTCTTGAAGTTTTTTGTTGTTGCATCAACCATTCTCAATGGGCACAATGAAAAAGAAGATTCTCTAGGGAGATTGTTGTTGTAAAAAAAAATTGGAATATCACAAGGCAGTCCAATTGGCTGGTGACACATGTGCTTTCTGGCTCGATGCTTGTTTGCTCCTTTTTCTATAAGAAGGATTTCAAGGCCGAAAGTACAGGTTAGCAAGTTAGATATTTTTGGTTGAGTCTAGATGAAGTTGCAGAGCAAATTGTAAAGTCTAATGGTTTTAGGGAAAATGCAATTTAGGTTTTGAGTCATTCTATAGTAGGTTTTGAATTCATGGGGATTTAATGTTTTATGACAGTACTGGAATTTGAATTGATATGATTAATCTGAACTCATGTCTCTCTATTGTACAAGCATATCTGAATTTTGAATAAAATGATCAAGGGTTGTTTCGTTCACCTCACTGTTGTGGTGTGTATGATTCTTGTTTTAGGTTTAATTCAAAGAATTAATTAAAATGTTTGAATGGGATTGTAGGTGGATATGTTATGTATAAGGATTTGATAAGTAGTATTGGGTTAGAATACATATTGATGAGATTGTAAAGCAATGTTATCAATGATCTTATATGTTGTGTTAAATCTGTCATAAACCCTTAGATGCTTATAAATTTGACTCCTCCAATGGATATATGGCACTGATCTAAGTTGTACTTATTCGTATAGTTCAGTATTTGTTTTCCTTTACCTAGAGCTTGCTGCAAATTGCAAATCAATGACTATCTTCTACTGTGAAATGTTGTTGTAGTTATCTCATGCTCCAAATAGTTGATATTATTGATAAACAGTCAATTCTATTTGGTATTATCTTATTATGTTGAGCTATTAAATGAGATTATCTATTGTTGTTAATGTTGTTTATGATGATGGTGCAGAGGTTGTAAACGCATTAAGGGATCACCCTCCCAGGTCTTGCAGAGCCCAAAGTGTAGGAGGTCTTTCAAATCCTCGTCAGTTGGTCCAGGTAAGAGCTGCCCTTTATTGGAATTGGCAATTCCATAGGTAGATTAGAAGATCAACCTGCTAGTAAAAACAACCAACACCTTGCATATGTTTGTGGTGGAGGTATTAAAGAAGAATTGCATGCCTCTATTTCCATTCATTAGATCTACCTTAGCCTAGCATATACTTGGGCTAAGTCTACAATTGTTTCAGACTCATGCGATGAAGGCTATGTGTGATGAAATCCTAGACCTCAACCAAGATGTGGGTAGATTATGGGAGTTTTTCCAAGACCTAAGGCTGGTCGATAAAAATGTGAAAGACTAAGCTATTTTATTTTTTATGTCTTATCTTATACCATTTTACGAGAATGGGGGTGCCAATGTACGAGATCTTTGGAAACTAGGCATGAAAATTGAAGGTTAAAGAGAATGGGAGTGCCAAACTTACAGTACTCATTGCCCCTTGGTCGTCGATTTTCCCTGAGTGCCCTCAACCTCGTCCTTGGAACTGGTATTAACCTTGCTTTCACTCCTCCAAACTCTTCCTCAGCGCTGATATTGACCTTGTTTTCACTCCTCCAAACTCTTCATTGGCGTTGGTATTGACCTTGTTTTAACTCCAAACTCTTCCTTGGCGCTGGCATTGACCTTGTTTTCACTCCTCCAAACTATTCCTCGGCGCTGATATTGACCTTGTTGCTTTTGTCATGTTTCATTAACCAATCTATTTACTAGGTTGAATAAAGTTGTGTTATGACCCTTCATCCCTTTAAAATAATTAGACAATATTAGCAAGATCAAGAAGGGGAGAAAATTAAACTCCTTCAAAATAGGGGTAGTTGTGGGTTTGTTGGTTTTCTTTGTATACTATATACTTAGTTCCTTTAGGATAAATAAACTTTAGATCATTTTCTTAGTTGTGTATCCTAACTAATATAGAGTAAGTTTTTTCATTTTAATTGACTACTACATAATAGTTTATGTGTTGAAAGAATTGTTTCCATTCTTTGTAGTTTTTACATTGGAATACAAATCATATTTAATTTCATGTCAATATACTTCTTTCATAAAGATATTTGTTTGAAATAAGTGCTTCATAACCCATCTAATCATATCATAATTAACCTATCAAAAAGGAAATAGGAATTTTCTAAGGAAAAGAACACTTGACCCAATCATAAGTGTATGGCCTTTGAAGAAAAGAGTGATCCACCTTAACAATAACAACTACCTGATTTAGACATGGGTACGTGCAGGATCATGATGGGAAAAAAAGTGGCAACATGAAAAAAATAGCATTTTGAACTCGCCAAAAAACGTGAAAAAATCCCGAATTGACTTTTTTTTTGGGTTGGCTGTCAGTACATTGCTCCATAGCAATGCCGAGGCCAAAGTACTAAAAATTGGATATCCAATTTGTTTTGAATATCCAATTCATGTCTAATATCTAATTTGAAAAACATTTTAAAATGTAATATTTTGGTGCTATAAATTGGATATCCAATTTTTGCACACATATACCCAAGAGTAATTAGGAGGTGGAGGGTGAGCAAAAAAGAGAGAGAGAGAGAGAGAGAGAGAGAGAGAGAGAGAGAGAGAGAGAGAGAGAGAGAGAGAGAGAGAGAGAGAGAGAGAGAGAGAGAGAGAGAGAGAGAGAGGGAAAAGAGAGAGAAAAGAGAGAGAGAGAGAGAGGGGGGGAGAGAGAGAATTAGGAGGGGGAAGGGAGAGAGATAGAGAGAGAGGGGGAAAAGGAGATGGAAAATGAGAGAGAGATGGGGAAAGGGAGAGATATATATAGAGAAAGAATTAGGAGGGGGAAGGGAGAGGGGAAGAGTGTTGAGGGTAGAGAATAGAAGGTTTAAGGGTTTATGGTTGAGGGGGTAGGAGGGAGATACTTGAGAGAGAGAGAGGGAGGGAGTGGGGAGAGAGATAAAGGAGTGTCAAGGATAGAGGGCAGAGGGTCTAAGGGTTAAGGGCCTAGGGTTAAGGGGAGAGAGATAGAGGGAGTGAGTGAGGAGAGGCACCCAAGAGAGGGAGAGAGAGGGGGGTGGACATTGAAGATACTTGAGAGAGAGAGAGAGAGGGAGGGAATGGACAGAGATAGAGGAGGAGGGTTAAGGGCACAGGTAGATATTTTAAGGTCTTTAGGGTTAAGGACGGGAGGGAAGAGAGATAGAGGCGTGAGGAGGAGAGAAAGACCCAAGAGAGGGAGAATGGGTAGGAGGGAGAGACCTGGAGATAGAGTGAGTGAGAGAGAGAGACCTTAGGAGAGGAGGGTAGAGAGAGGTAGAGAGAATTAGGAGGGGAAGGAGGAGGGGAAGAGGTTGAGGGTAGAGGATAGAAGGCCTAAGGGTTTAGGTTTAATGGCCATGGCTGAGGGGTAGAGGGAGAGAATTTGGAGAGAGAGAGAGAGGAGGGAGGGGAGAGAGATAAAGGGAGGGTTAAGGGTAGAGGGTATAGGGTTTAACCAAGCAAGGCTTATAGGGCTTAGGGAGAGAGATAGAGGGAGTGAGTGAGTGAGAGAGAGACCTAAGAGAGGGAGAGGGGGTAGGATATTGAAGATACTTGAGAGAGAGAGGGAAGGAGTGGGAGAGAGAGTGAGGGAGGGAGGGCTAAGGGTACAAGGTAGATGGTTTAAGGGTTTAGGTTTAAGGGTGGAAGGGAGAGAGATAGAGGGAGTGAGTGAGTGAGAGAAAGACCCAAGAGAGGGAGAAGGGGTAGGAGGGAGAAATTTGAGAGAGAGTGAGTGAGAGAGAGAGACCCCAGAGAGGGAGTGGTAGAGAGAGGCAGAGAGAGAGAGATAATTAGGAGGGGAAAGGAGGGTGGAAGAGTTTTGAGGGTAGAGGATAGAAAAGTTTAAGGGTTTAGGCTTAGCGGCCTATGGTTGAGGGTTTGTGACGAGGGGTAGGAGGGAGAGACCTAGAGAGAGAGAGAGGGAGGGAGTGGGAGCAGAGATAAAGAAGGGAGGGTAGAGTTTTAAGGGTTGCCTTAGGGTTTAGGGTTAAGGGGAGGAGAGAGAGGGGAGGGAGTGAGTGAGAGAGAGAGAGACTTGAGAGAGGGAGAGGGGGCAGGATATTGAAGATAGTTGAGAGAGAGAGAGAGGGAGGGAGTGGGAGAGAGATAGAGGGAGGGAGGGTTAAGGGTGGAGGGGAGAGATATAGAGGGAGTGAGTGAGTGAGAGAAAGACCTAAGAGAGGGAAAAGGGGTAGGAGGGAGAGACTTGAGATAGAGTGAGTGAGTGAGAGAGAGAGAGACCTCGGAGAGGGAGTGGTGATAGGAGGAAGAGACTTGAGAGAGAGAGATAATGGAAGGGAGGGTAAAGGGTAGAGGGTAGAGGGTTTAAGGGTTTAGGGTTTAGGGTTTAGGTTAGAGGGAAGAGAGATAAAGGGAGTGAGTGAGAGAGAGAGAGAGACCTGAGAGAGGGAGAGGGGGTAGGAGGGAGAGACTTGAGAGAGAGATAGGGTAGAGGGTTTAAGGGTTTGGGGTTTAAGGGTTAAGGGTTAATGGTTTAGGTTTAGGGTTATGGGTAGTGATGGAACTTCAAAGTTTTGTTCTTTGTGTTCTATTTTATCCTGCCTTGTGTCTCTGGTCATCTATGGTGTTTGGGAAAAGCCTAAGGTTGGTGTTTTACCTTCATCTTCATGTAAAACCCTAGTGTTCATCTTACACCTTGGATGGGATCTATTTGGCCATTACTTTTTGGGAAGGCTTTAAAACGACTTAAGCCCCATCGTTTTGTCTAGGTTGGGGCCCCTTTTGTTTTATTGTTTTATTTCCTTCGTCTGACTTTATTTTTCCTAAGTTTTTTGTTGGTCCTATGTTCCCCCATTAAAACAACTTATGTCATTGTTTGTCGTCGACCTAGTGATGTCCCCTTATTCCTTTAGGGGAGAGGGCCCAGTAGTCGTGCAGACTAACTTTCTCAACATGTAGCAATTGACTGGAATATCGTAGAGCCTTCATTTTTTTTTTAAATGTAGACTGGTCTCTTATTTATCTATAACTATGGTTTGGAGGCGTGACTCATCATGCAACTCGCCACATAGAGATATTTTTTGAGAAGTGTCTAAAATTTAACTTTTTAAAGGTTCAACCAAAACTTAATTATGGAACCCTCAATAGTTGAACCAAAAAAATATCATTTGTTGCTTGTAGAATATGATATTTTTATTTAAATTAAAATTAATATACAAGCTAAGTGGACCAAATACTTATTAATAACCATAAATTTTTTATATCTCTACCCTATATATTCAACACATATGGACTAATAGTTGAACACAAAAAATCTATTTGTTGTTATAAAAACAACACAATGATTTAAAATACAACTTATATTGAAGAAAAATGGACCAATAGTTGAACACTAAATTTTTTTGAAAATTCTTCACATTTAATGGGAAAATACATGTTATTTATTGTGCTCACCTTTTATATTTGTGATAGGAAAAACTATTAATATAAAATTATCCAATGCTTGTACATTGCTACCCCAATTGTTGTACACATAAGAACACTATTTTTTCACTATGATAACAATACTTGTTTCAATGAGTCTTATTTTATTAAATGGGAATTTTATTTTTAAAAAAATATACTTATAGTGGAGAGTTG
>VDFB02118532.1:0-11033 GCA_007258455.2 Sequoia sempervirens
TTAGATCTCAAAAACATAGGTAAAATATCTCAAGAGGTTGCCAATCTCTTGGCACATTTCAAGGTAACATACAAGTCCAAATGGTTTAGACCTTCTTCTCTTTAGGTGCTACTAGACCTAGGCGAGTACACTTATATGGATGAAGCAGACTTAATTTGTGTTTATTCCTTAAGAAACTTATCGACAATGGAAAGTGGGAGTGGATAATTGAATTCTTATTCTCGTATAGATTGTATAAGTAATATCAAGGCTAATCCTAATATGTTTAGTTAACAGATGTAAAAATAAAATGAAGTGGATGAAACTAAATGATGGATTGTGTGAGACCAGTGCCTTGTTGGGTAAGATGGAGTCAAGTGAAAGTTTGATATGAGTGACTTCTATCTGGTGAAAATTCTAATTGTTTGGCATATATAATATTTTATAACTTGTATAAACATGCAGAAATGTAATTACCAGGTTCTACTTTAATAGTTCAAATGATACTTCTAAATTACTGTGACAGACTTGAAGGATTTAATCTCCACTTGGAAGAACCAACTAATCATACCACACAAGTGTAACAAATGTGCATTAAAAAATTGAGTATATACTTGATATGTCAATTTGAATAACAAAGAAATATCAATATTGGAGACAACTAGATAATATCTTCAATTAATTTAACAAACAAAAGATACTAGAAATACGCCACAAAATTAGATAACTTCCATTGATTCCTCAAAAAATTTATACATGCATCATAGTCTGTTTTAATGTAAACATCATGAAAAATTACCTGCTATATACTTTCCCTATTCTCCTATATCTATTTTACATTATGAAACAAATATAAATATATCAAAATTGTGAAAGGAGATGTCCTTTCAGAAATGTCTTTTTTCTTAACAACAATAATAAACTAGAAATTAAGCTCTATTAAGCCATAAATGGACATTTGACAGATGATCTAAGTAATCCTGCCACTTGTGTGTATCAACATCTCCTAACACATTCCTTATTGCTATCTTCATTATGAACATCTT
The DNA here is from genome assembly GCA_007258455.2 of Sequoia sempervirens. Lineage (NCBI taxonomy): Eukaryota > Viridiplantae > Streptophyta > Pinopsida > Cupressales > Cupressaceae > Sequoia > Sequoia sempervirens. The sequence goes on from VDFB02118532.1 coordinate 1,026, forward strand.
CTCATTCTATTCACATTCCCCGTCCATGGTTGAATTGCTTCTTGTAGTTGTCTCCAGAATTATTCACAACCTTGATTTATATTCCTCGTTCCATCTATCCCTTCCCTTCAGTTTCCCTCCATCTTCTAACAACATTGGTACTCCCTTTTTTGTGACATTGATCATCCCCTGCTCACCACCCTGCAACTCTTCATGGAAGTCTTTATGTTTTTTCATGAAATGATTTGCAGTATCAATAGCTATGTTATCAAGATCATACCTTTGATTTATTTCTTGGAGCTTCTCTTGAATCCTACCATCTATCCTCTTATGTTCTTGTACTATAGTAAAATTATGTGAATTTGTTCCCTAGAGGTTACTCAACCAAGTCATTAGAGTGGCTTGTCTCTTTTTAATTACTGCTACAAGTGCATCATATTTCCCTTGAGAATATGCACTTGATCCTTCCCACTAATCTTTTGGCTGTGAAATTTCACCATGAGTTAACAACTTAGTTGATCCCATTGTGACTCCCAACATATCCTTCAGGTGATCATTTTCTCTCAACATTCTCTCATTGTTCATCTTATACATTTCTTTTTCTTTGATCAACATTTGTATCTAGGCCTTTAGTTTTTCTATATTGACCCTAATTTCTATTGTTTCCACTAGATCAACCTCCCCAACCTTAAGAGTCATAACATGCCCAAATTCTTTCTCAGTATCAATAACAACTGACTTTCTGTGAGGTGGATACAAGACCCAAATCATTAATTACCCTTCATTTGGATTATATTTAGATCTTGCATGAATCTCCATTAGCCCCTCTGGAGTGAGTTTGTGTGTGGCGTTACTATTCTTCAAAAAACTATCAAAAACTAAAGAAAATTTTAAATCCAACCTAGGAAGATCATGACACCTGTATCTTCTAATAATTTCCTTCCTTTCCCAGGAGTCACGTTCTTCATTTCTTCCTCCAGAGATGATTTTAAGTTATCCAACAGTTGTTCCTCATTATTTGGTGTAATATTCTCAATTGATTCCCTTATTGATTTTCCTTTTAATTTGTACAAAAAGGTTTTAAATTCTAGGGTTTTAATGACTTCATCATCAGTCATGAATGATTTATATCATATCTACCTTGTGTCTATATTTTCACTCTCTTCAACATATAATTCCTTGGGAATATACTTGTAGTCTTGAGTTCTCAATTTGGAAATTTTATCGATTGTATTGCTAGGCCTACCATCACCAGATGCCTCTTCATAGAAGATAACAATTCTATATCTTGCAATCCCCTATTATACTCATCAACAACTTTTTCCGCTTCCTCTTCTTCCAAATTCTTGATCAAGTCATCATACAGATAGGGTATGTGAGTGTATCCTCCCATGTTCATTTTATTTTTAGAAAAATCAATATACCCTTCTGGATCAAATCCTTTTCATAGAGGACCCTTTTTCATGTTGTATTGCAATAGCTTATTGAGAACCATATCATATCCATCCCTTGCTAATACAGTGAAATCACCAAAGTATAATGTACTAGGCATAAATGTCCACTTTTTGAAAGAACTCAGATTCATAACATCTGAATAGTCCAATTGCCTAGTAATCTCCAAATATGCAATCCTATTAGGTGCTGTCTTGGGTAGAATGAAGGGTGCATCTTCAAATCCATATACTCTTATCATGGTCACATCTTCTAAATAGTACCAGTCTCCCCAATTGTGGTTGATAGGTCCAGTAAAATTCTTAGGCCTTAAAATTTTTTTTATTTCATCTGATAATGAGTACTCACAAGGGTGATTGTAAAATTTGTACAATGGTTTCACAAAAACCTCTTCAAAATGTAGATAACAAGAATGAGCAAATCTGCAATCCTAGGTGGTAGTCCAGAGTTGTACTTGTAATAACCTTCCTTCCTTATCAAGTTGTACAACCCTTAGTTTTTCATGCCACATCTGTAATTATTGTCCATAATAGAGTATCATATGCATTAGGATTGAATAAGCATCCAAGTGTAAAATAGGAGCTCCACTTTTTATTGCCATTAGTCCTGAATCAAGTACTTTAAAAATTTGTGAAGCATAATCAAAAAATATTGAATTGTGACATTGGATGTCCACTGCAATTACCATGGGTACAATTGACATGTGCTTAGGGGCCTCCATTGCCAACACTTGACACACTAAAAAATATGTGTACCTCATGTAGGGTTCAAACAAATCAACATGGAATGGGTGACCATCACTATCATTCAGTGGAACTGAAACACCATCTTAGTTGGACCTATGTAATGGCAACCTCTAACCTTTGTGCAAAGTATCCATCCTCCAGAATTCCTTTTCCAGCTGTTTAGGTACAATTTTTTCACCACACACTCCCTCTAGGTTAAAAACCTCACAGATGAAAACTTCAGATACATGTACAAACAATTTTCCTAATGGATTGCAAATAGCTTTACATTTTTTATTATAATGGGCAGCTAACATATTCACCAATTGTACATTTACAAACACATTGGGGCATACTAGTTTCCCTAGGTTTAACTTCCAGGGATTACACACTGGTTTGAATTGATTCCTTTGTTGGTAATGAAAAATAAACAACTCATATCCTCTAATTGGGGTCCATATGTCTCATATATGCTTGCATTTATCCTCTAACTTTTCTACTTCTACCCTAAGCTGTGCAGATCACCTGGCCTTAGGTCCTGAGCCAAGTAATTGATCAATTAAAATTCCTAGTTTAACTTTCTCTCAGATACCCCCAGTTCCTTTTCTGCTTCAATTTTTTGTTTTTCTCCTCTAGGGTTACTACTCTCACTCTATTTCCTACCTTTTTATTTTTCTGAGCTAGTGCTTTCCATTTTATGAATCATAAAACTATAAATTTAATTACAATGAACTTACAAGTTTATTTTTGAATTCTTCGAATGAAAGATCCTTTGGCCCTTTGTTCGTTCCTCTATGGCTAACTCTAAAAAAATCACCTTCAATTACTCTTCTCAATTCAGGAAATCATTGACACATTTGGTAGTAATACTGTCATTAGTATCCTAGCTTTGAACACGATCATAGCTGATCTTTGAATTTACCCATTGTCACATCAAATGTTCTATTGGCAAGAAAATTCAAAGTTTGGGCGATCCTTTTACTCAGGCTTGACCAACGTTCATTAAAAATTCTTTTGGTCGGGGAGAGATTACACCGATATTACATAATATATCCATCTAATTCATATAAATGTCATCTAGAGTCACCCTCGATGGCTATCTTGGTCTATTTATGTCTTCATCAGCAAGACATGGTGTATCGCTTAGATATTCAACAATCTTCCCAATGTTATAAGTCTCTCTGATGATCACTTCCTTTGATTTTAAGCATATCGCCAAGACTCTTACCGATACAATCCTATTGACATGGGATAGAGAGTCGGGAGGACATTTTGAACACACTCTGATAGTGTTTGTCTTGGTGGTAGTATGTTTCTTTATTTTTTCGGCAATACAAGATGAATGTTTCACTAATGATATTTCATCGGTGAGACAAATGCACTTGGGCTGACTCAAGAATCTTACTCCGATGGCATTGGTCTGGGCGATAATACTCTTTGTGATTTGATTGGTGAGACAAGACAGGTTTGTTGTTGATGGTAACTTCATCAGTGAGACTTATATGCTCGGTATGACCTTTTCATTTCACCTCGATGGAACTTTTCTTGCCGATGAATCTCTTTATCGACGAGACCATGGACTGTGTCATCCCGATGTATATCTTCTTACGTAATCCGATTGGTGTGACATTTATGTTCTTTCGCCGATATGTTGAAAATGAGAATATAATGATTTATGAATAGAAGAGACCTGCACAAATCCTTGCTGATATGGGTTATTTGAATACTAGATTTTGGACATTTTTCATGGTATCAAGATGATGATCATATGTGACTATGATGGATTATACTCAATATAGAGCTTTCTTTGGGAATCAATGGAGTGCAAAATCGCGTAAAATTTTTCAAAATTTAACAATTCCAATTGGCTCCATCTGGGGATGAATGATTGTGAGATCATTGCAAGGATTTAGATCTCTCGAAGAGTAGACCAGACCAGACTCCATGGGTTATGAAAATGAATTCGTGAAAAGGATGGGAGAAATGGATATGGAGATGGAGTGATATGGAAAAGACCATATACTAATGTACATGGAATTTTTTTTATATTGATATTAAAGGAATTCTAGGATTGTCCATGTACTGGCAACTCCTATTCCTTTCTATTCCTTAAACCATCGGCATGGAGAAAAATTTTGAGAGGTTTTTCAAGAGTTGTCCATGCACTAGCAACCCTTAATCCTCTTTGTCTCTTCAAGAGAAAAAATGCTTCAAGAATTGCCCATGTACTAAAAATTCTTGCTCTTCACCAAACATGTTCGTAAGTAATATGAGTCTTCTTTACTTTTTCGATGACAAAGGTCCTAACCACAAAGCTTCAAAATTTCCATGTTTTCCCTTCTCGACATCTAACATTCCATATTAATACCCGTTCATTCTCCTCAAATTCTCTATTCTTAAGCTTTCTTGTCAAATAGATACTTCATCTTTGATTGCAACTTCTCATTTTTCTTTTTGAGCCATTCTCCTTATTTCATCCAACTCGTAAGTTGTTCCATTCTTTCTCCATTGGATTTGGAACATCTATATTTTCTTGAAGGATAAAATTATAGACTAGCGGAAGTTTTGTAATGGCATCCTAGCTTGTGTTCCATATACTCAATTCAAATGGAGATTTTCCAATATCCTTTTTTTATAGTGATCCTATCTTCCCATACAAACCATCTTCAACTTCAATTCACATGCCTTTTTGTTTCCTATCTACACATCATCCTTATGATCTTCATAAAACTTTTATTACTAGACTCTACATGACCATTAGCTTGTGGGTGGTAGGGGGCTACATAAGAGATAATAATTCCATATGTACCACAAAAGTCCTTAAATTCATCAAACCTAAAACACATTCCATTGTCTGTGATCAGTCTCATTGGTGTGCCAAATCTAGTAAGAATATTCTCCATAAGAAAATTTATTAGGTACACTTTGCTTGTTGCTTGTTTTGTTGGGATTGCCTCTACCCATTTGGTGAAGTAATTAGTAGCCACCAGTATCCACTTATTTCCTTCACTTGATTTCTCTTGTATCTCCCCAATGAAGTCAATCCCCCATTGATGGAAAGGGGCTTCAACTTGCAAAGGTCTAAGTGGTAAAGCTCCCTAATATTTCATTTTCCCCAAGAACTTCTGGCATGCTTCACATCTTCTTACATATGAAAAAGAATCATTAAAAACTTTGGGCCAGTAATAGCCTACCCTGAGAATCTTGTGTGTAGTTGTTTTTGCAGAATAGTGACCTCCACAGACCCCTTCATGCATCTCTGTCAAGACATGTTTAGCCTGTGATTCATCTAGACTCAACAACAACATCCCATCCTTGTTTTTCCAAAATAGATAATCTTTTATGAACACATACTAAGATGCTTGTAGCTTCAAAGTTCTCCTCTGGTTATCACTTAATCCTTCAGGACACTTCATGTGTTTGAGGTAATACATAATATTTGTGTACCAAGAAGTATGGTCAATTCTCGCAACTATATTTTCTTCATCTTCTATATTACAAATTTTATTTTCTTCAATGTTCATCTTTACCATTAGCTTGGCCAAACCCTATCCTCACACTAATTTAGTGATCTGTATCTCCATATCAAATTCTTGCATTTTATTAATCCATCTGCATGATCTCTTCCCTGTTACTTCTGATTGTGTCAAAATATCTTTGACAGCTGCATGTGGGACATAGGAAATTACCTTGGCTCCAACAAGATATGGTCTAAAAGCCTTTGTGGCTTTAACCAATGCAAACAATTTCTTTTCCATTATATCATATTTCAACTCTGACCCTTGCAATGATTTGCTGAAAAAAGACATAGGCTACTCATGACCCTCATCATTCTTTTGTAACATAACAACAACTATAGTATGGAATGAGGCAAATGAAAATATTTGGAAGGGTTTTGAAAAATCTAGAGACTTAAGGATAGGGGCCTCCTTGATATCCTTTTTGATGGATATAAAAGCTTCCAAGGCTTTTGCAGCCCAGTCCATTTTTTCTCCCTTTTTTAACATTTTTGATATAGTTTTTACAATCTTAGCAAAATTTGACACAAATCTCCTAACAAAGTTAATTATCCCAAAAAATGATTGTATAGCTTTGACAGTTTTGGGGATGGGAATTTTATCTATGGCCTCTACCCTCTTAGGGTCTATTCTAATCCCTTCCTTTGATACAATATGCCCTAAGAGTTTACCCTCAGTAACAACAAAATGACATAATTTCTTAAGATTAAGACTAATACCATATTCCAGAGCCTTGATGAATATCTTCTCAAAGTGTTCTAAGTGATCTTAAACCTTGTTTGAATAAGCAGTAAGGTAATCTTGATATACTACCATTATTACATTGATTAGATCTGCAAATGCTACATCCATGGCTCTTTGGAAGGTAGCCCCTGCATTTGTGAGACTAAATGACATTCTCACATAAATATATGTCCCCCATGGAGTTGTAAAATCTGTCTTATATTGCTATGAATCCCTAACTTTGACTTGATTGTAGCCAGAAAAATCCATCCATCATTGATAACAACTCGCATCCTATCATCTTGTGCAATATAGCCTCCATATTAGGGAGAGGGTAATTATCTTTGACAAAAGCAACATTTAAATTCTTGAAGTCTACACACAGTCTGATGTCCCCATTCTTCTTTCTTATAGGAACCAAATTTGAGACCCATGTTGAATGTCTAATGGGTTTGATAATTCCCCCATCTCTAAGCTTTTCCAATTCCTCCGGCATCTTTGGTTCCAAGGTTGGTTTAATAGGCCTTTGCTTTTGCCTAAATGGCTTCGCATTTGGTTTCAATGGGATTTCATGCTGAAATAAATCCTCCCTATATGCCTTGAGATATTCATGGGACCAAGCAAACACATTTTTGTACTTCCTCAACAATTCAATCAACATTCTTCTGATAGTCAAACTTATTTTCTTGCCAATATACACTTTTTTGGTGCTAACTCAGTCCCCAAATTGATTTCTTCAATATCCTCCCTTTTGATTGGTGTTTGCTTCATGAGGGATCGGTCATTCCCATCATATACTCTTTCCAATTCTACTAACCCTTTGGGAAGCTTATTAGTTTTAAGCTACAAGACCTCCTTCCCAAACACTATCTATTTCCCATCTACTTCCTCCACAAAGGCATTGAAGTCAATCTCCTGAACCTCATATTGATCTATGCAATGTAGAAATTTTAAGAGGTTAGTATCATCATTAAAAACTTGTCAGCTATATATTGTCAGGTACAACAAGGCTTGTTTTAAATTCAATCTGAGATACTCCAGCCAGTGTAATGTTATCTCTTCTCAGTGCTACATTGGCTAAAAAATCTGCCATTATATTTTTTGACCTATTAATCCACTCAATTGAAAAGGCATAAAATAACTCAATCGTATCCCATACTGCTTTAGTATTTTGTGTTTCACAACATATTTTGACTTAACTTATGAAACAACTAGCTCTAAATCCCATAGAACAACTAGCAATTTGATCTTATGATTATCAGTGATGTTCAAACTTGTCAACAAAGCTTCACACTCTGCTATATTGTTTGTACATTCAAATGCCAACAAAAATGAATATTTAAATGTAGTCCCTTTAGGTGAAATAAAGACTATCCTTGCTCCATCGAAGTACATCTTCCACACACCATCATGACTTTTAGCAACATGTTTATCAATTGGATCAACATTGACTAGCTCAGGTTGGGCTGGTTCTATCTTGAAACTCCCGAGATATACATAAAAAAAAAAATTAATTGATTTTGGGCCACACAATCTACAATTTTATTCACACTCGACTCCCTATACAATTTGACTTCTTGACTGTTAACTGGTATTGTTACATAAGATAAATCAAATTGGACATTCCCCCCAACTACTATAGTCCACTGTCTTGATAGAAGAATTCCAAACTAAGGAGGAGTATCAATCACAACTATATCTATATTATAGGCTGCCTGAGGATAAGTAACTAGTTTCACTTCAACATCTTTCATAACACCTACTACTAGAATAGGTCTATTATCCATTGCATAGCACTTGCCACCATTCGTATCTACCCACATGCCAAGTTTTTTCATGACTTCAACCAACATAATGTTGATGGTAGCACCAAAGTCTATCATACAATTCCTCACCAGTTTGTTATTTATAAGTAATGTAGTGAAAAAAGGATCAACTTGTGGGGGATTTATTAGTGAATCACCTGGGCAAACCTCTAGGAAATTTACCCTTGTTTATTAACAATCCTAGTGGCTACCTTATTCTCAAAATTTATGTTTTTCTCATTCCCATTAGATATCAACTGGATAGCACTATCCCTATACTCCTTAATTTTCATCATTTCAAGCAATGGGACAAACATTTTCACCTAAGATAGAGCTTGAGTGAAATCAAAAGAAGAACCCTTTGCTTTGATCAATTTATTTTGGTCCAATGTTTCTCCTTTGTTTTCTTCCTTTTCCTTTTTATTTTTTTGATCAATCTTCTATTTTTCTTTGTGTAATTCTTTAATCTCTTCTTTCTGGACAAGTTTCTTTTCCTTTTTGTCATGTTTATTTTTTTTTCTTCAATGCTCCTTGTGTTATTTCTTTATCCTTCATGAATATTGCTCTTGGGACACCTTCCTTTTCATTCAATGTCCTATTTCTTAGCCAATACTTGCTCTTTGCTTGTTCAACTGCAACAATGGTTAACCTCTTAATTTATTCTTCTGTTGGTCTCCTTCTATTACATTGAGTTAGTGTATCAACAGGGTATTGTTCTTCATCATTCTCTTTAGAATCATAAAAAACCTATTGTTTAGCCATATGGACATTGCACCTTTGGTTTGCAATGTCATATTCATATCCTTCCTCCTATGAAGATGAATATTTCTCCTCAACAAGGTGAAAGGTATTAAAGGTTAATTATACTGTATGATCTTCTCCACTTTTATTCACCAACATTTCTTCTTTATGTATTTCCCGAGCTGCAACATAGTAATTCGGGGAATGTGGTCCATCACAAATTTCACACCAAAGTTTAGTGTTGACCATATATGCTCCTCTCTTATTCAATGTGTAAGGAGTTTCTTTGTTTCTAGGTTTATCTAGTACTAGTTTTCCATCTTTCCAGTTTATATTGTAAGGCATGCCATGTAGCCTTTTCCTTTCATTTCTATATGTGTTCTCCTGTCCATACTAATGATTATTAATTTGCTGAGGAACCCTAAGATTGTCTTTCTTACTGACCATCCCAACAACTTTTCTATTGTTTTCAATGGTTAGTGCTATTTTCTGAGCTTCAGCCAAATCTCTGGGAAACCTATTCCTTAGTTCATATCCTATTTTTGGATCAAATGCTTTTAGATAAACACTTAACGCTGTAAGGTCTGCCAATTTTGACCTAGGTGGTATCTTATTTTGCAACTTGTTGAACCTTTTGTTAAAATCATAAACTGACTCATTCTAACTCTTCTAGATTCCCACCAATTCATGAAAAGTAATGTCTGGTGCACATTGGTTCCCATACTGTTCAAGAAATTGATCTTGAAATTCTCGAATGGAATCAATAAAGGCTGTTGGTAAACTATTAAACCAATCCATGGCTTCTTCAGTGAGTGACATCATAAACAACCTCATATGCATATCTTCATATTGCATATCCAAATCCTGGATAAAATCATTAAAACTCATTAAATGTTCCTCAACAGTAATTGCACTACTTCCTATGAATTTTGGGACAAGACCTCTCCAACTACTATCCATAGGGTATGGATATAGTTGAAATTCCATTAGATCAAACTGTCTAATCGTGGTTGTGTATTGCTGAGGGGGTGGGTTATGAGGGTGTTGATATTGATACAATGGATT